>OMNV01002207.1:27667-79638 GCA_900303265.1 Brotula barbata
CCAAGAATTTATTAGGAATTCCTCCTTATATCATGTCACTCACACACTGAGTAAATATTATTACATTTCCTCAACTACTGTCTGTCTCTCTATCTCTCTCTCTCACACACACATGCACACACACACACACACACACACACATGCACCTGCTTGTTTCCTGACTTTATGTTTTCCATCTGTTTGGCCATTTGTAGCGATCATCTGTTTGGCCAGACTATGGGAACAAATCCTGCCATCATACACACACACACAAACGTGCAAACATCTTAATGAGATCTTTTAGTCTTATTTTAATCTATTTTTCTCTAGTTTTTTTTGCGATGGTTATCTTTTTTCAATTTTTCTCTCAATACAGTTTCTTTTTCTATTTTTTAAATCAAATGATCCAGTAAAATCCTTTGAGTTGTAAACCGTGCTGCAGTAAATCATGTATGTTGTACAGTAGATCTCTGTGCACGTTATCTTCACTGTGTTTCGCACAATTTAGTCACCTCTTTCACAAACCGCAACACTCAGCGACCACAGCTGCTCCCACTGATCCAGACACCTTACATTCCTTGCTGGGTAACAGCTCTGGATCGTTTACATGAGCTATGATCCAAAACACACAACAGCAACATGTTTCGTAAAAGAACCCCATATTTATTCTAAAAATGAACCTTTCTCTGGTCTGGATGTGCACGGCTCATGAGTACCCTGGAATGTCAGCTGTCAGTCCCACAGATGGGACCCACCCACATTGTGGTCATAGCGGAGATACCTACAACAAGGAACAACTGGTGTTCCTAAATAACTAAACCAAAAACAAACACAAAATCACCCAGATGTCTCCCATCTGCTTAAATCTTCGTTAACAACCATGCAGGGCACACAGGGTACAAACAGCAGCCACTGAGGTTTCTGTTTCACTGAAATAGGACAGATGGGGTGAAAGTCGGTGCATGTCTACAATCATGTGTATCCAGCCCAGTGGTGTCTCTCACTGCGTGGGTGTGGTCTTTCAATGCCTTGTTTCAACATCTTGAATCTCTCCCTGGATCACAGCCACAAACAGAAACAACAATCAACAGCTCAACCCAACACACATTCCTATGGCTTCATCCGTCCAAATACTGAACGTACATCAACCACAATGACCCCACATGATGGCTTGTTGTGACTCTGAGGTTTCTGCAATGACTACGCCACAGACATCAAAGCTGCAAACAGTACAGCTTTGAGACTGTGGGTACTTGTGATATGAGAGGACTGATAAGATGTGTCGCAAACTGTTCCACATATATTCACCCGGAGCCCTCAGAGAAAACTCCATTCTCCAGCAATCTGTGATCAGCAGTGCATTCAGTGGATAACTGTGTATTGATGTGTTTTTCCTACTTTATGACAACCATCTGAGAATGTACAAGCGCTTTGCCTTCAGCGTGAGTGGGTCGAGGGAGTGACAGGCTCTCCACATACTTCATCATCATGCAAAACGGCGCATTTAATAGACTTGATGGAACCGTTCAAAATATGTAAAAAGTTGTGTTTGGTAAGATGAAATGAAGTAGAACTCTCATGGAAAAGCATTTGCCAGAGAAAATAAGTGTATTGTGTACAGAGTGATATCATGTGACATCCCAGCCGTTTTGGATGAAGCTGCATTGTGAAAACATGGGATATATAGGCATCACTGGACTGAGGAGGAACCAGGAACCAGAAGAAGCAAAATGACAGAGCCAGCACAAAAAGTGGTAAAAGAAAAAATACATTTTGTCACTTCAACAACATGGAAAGAATTCTTGAGAAGAGGCCAATGCTTGCATCTCAGTATTCTGAAGTCAATTAGGATATGTGTGTCATGTTTTGCACTCAACGCCAACACCATCCCACAAAGAGGAGTTGAAGACAGCCCATTTCAAAATCAAGTTGCCATCATTATGAGTCTTCAGGCAGACTACTTTCCCAATCACAGTTTTTAGTTGGGACTAAGGAAATTGTACTCACACACAAAAAGGACTGAACATTATTAGCTAGGCAGGGGTTGTGTGACTGCAATTCTAAGCTGTATCGAAATAAATACATACACAAGAGGGCAGAATAGAGCTGAATTATACATGGTCAGCTGACACTGGAAAATCTTGCTTGAAACTTCCTATATTGCATGATGTAAACACAAACAACGCTTGAAGGCTAGACTTTAATGTTCCCAGAGGAAAAGGTTGAGATGCCATGTAGTGAATGTAAGTTTCCCTTTGAGCTTCCTTCTGCCATTGATGTCTGTTGTCTTGTCACTTCTTTCTTGTTCTGTCCCCATAGCAATCGTGCCCCCATGGTGCTCGCTGGTATTGCACTGCATGGACTTCAGATAACATGAGTTTGTTAAGTCCCGACATGCTCATCTGTCAATGACTTTAGTAGTCAAGAAAGGAGCTGAAAAAAGAGCCAAAGAACCAATGCCCAGATCATCCTGGTGCCCCCCAGTCACTGAATCCCCCTTGAGTTCACTTGACTTTAAAGAGAACATTTTTTAGTAGTTTTGCCATTTCATCTGCCTCTTTCTCGATGGATTTGTGTTCCCCGGGCCTGGATGTGGTTTTACACATTCACGATTCACTTCTAATGAGCTAACTACTCCAGTCATCATGTCATGACCAATGAAAGCCAGGAATAAGCCTAGGATTTAGCCATATCTTATTATGTCATAAACACACACCACAGGAAAACACCAGAGTTGAGTCAGTATACCATAAATGTGAAACAGAAGAAAACAACTGCATATTCTAGAGGCGACGGACGGGATTTCTGTTTCTGGAATTTAATTATGTTGGGTTAGAAAGCCAAACTTCCGTTATGTTGGAGCTGATGCAATGTTTAGAGTAGGACCGCAGTCTATGGAGGGTGTTTGGATCCATAATTACACCATGGCAACATGAAGACATGGTTATTTTTCTTGGATCACACTCAGCTCATGGGAAAGGCTCACAATCAAGTTGTCTTTAGTGGGAAGCCAAATAAACACAAAAGGGACGAACTTTTTCTCCTCCAAAGAAAGAGAGAGAGCTAGAGAGAGAGAGAGAGAGAGAGAGAGAGACTCGAAGGTTTGCTCAGTATGTCACATCTTGCTTGATACTTGATATTGATTGAGAGTTGACAATTGACTAATAAAAGAAAATTCGGCGATTCAAAATAACAACAGACAGGCTGGTTTGGTTACATAAAATATGATTATTAAATAAATTCCCAGGTAATGTACCGTGCAAATGTCTATTTATTACATGAGATCTGTGCCAAGCCTGAATGAGTTTAATTGGAGAACTGATTAAAAGTAGGGCTGGTCCTCTGCTCTTGGAGTATTGGAGTAGTCTTTAGTTATATTGGCATTCAAGTGTGAAGTTACCATTTGGAGTATTCAGTTTGTTGTAATTTTTGGATAAAGTATCTTGGCCTACAATGTTTCTAGTACATATAAATAATTAACATTGTGTATCTTAGCGTGGTTGCTGTTACACACCGTGTCCAATCAGTGCACAGCATATACTGGGAGGAACTGAAGCCGAAGAAAGTCTTAACTTTACTGAAAGTATAGTAACTACCCCCCTTCCTGTGCCTACCATTAGCCCGGTGCTACAGTGCCACTCGGTGGACAGTTTAGGTATTTCAGGAATTTTCTTCTATTTATGATAACGACTTATATTTTAGGTCGTTACCAGGTCCAGGTGAAACATTTCAAATAATGATTATTTGGAGAATCTTCACTCTGACGATACATGGGTTAAGGGAAAATCCTCCAACAGCACATGACTGGCTAGAATCTACACAGGATTGATAGTTTTTATTTTTGTCCTATTTTAGCTCCCCTTTATCGGTACAAAGAAATGTAAACTGAGCCCATCGTTTCTCTGAGTTGTATCTGCTTGTTGTGACCTCGGACCTTGATTTCACTTCATTATTGCTGGCTATCAGTATTACAGCTTTGGTGACCGCCGATTCAAATACTTGCTCAGAAAAAAACCTCAAATCCTTGAAGCTGCGATGGATAACTTTTTTAACTATCATTCTTTGTCAGATCTGCTGATGTCTTCTTTCCATAATCTCACTGGATAAAAATCCACCATGACCCAATGAAAACACAAAACGCTGCTCAGGGCTGTCAACAACTCCTGTCAGTCATTTCTCACACACTCACAGTGAAGCCCAGCACGGCAAACTAGCAAAGTTTCCAATTCAGATAATATAGTACAATGGTGACGACACAAGAAACCTCCAGTTCATTGTTCGCTATCATCGTCATACACAGCAAGAAAAGGGAAGAGAAAGGAAGGAAAAAAATAATATTAGGGTTACCTCTCCACATGTACACCCAATTAATGAATCATTCATCCCAACCATCACTGCAGCTGACAGTACAGGGCAAAGCATCATATTTTGGTAAAAACTACACATCAGACTGCAGGAATATAGTTTGTTGAGACAGCTACATTTCCTACATCAGACTTGTACGTAGATCAAAGAAAGAGCTCATTTTCACTTTCTCAAGCTATTACACACAAACACACCACAACCACAAAACCAGCCGTGACGCACGGAGCTGGGGACATTTTCATTGCCACTCTGTCTGTAAGAGAGCAGGACAGAAGGATGATGTACTAAAACATCTCCGTGGACCTTCTTAGAAGAGCCTGTCACATCCCCAAAACATACAGAAAAGTGCATGCCCAGTCTGGTGTGTATTTGTGTGTGTGTGTGTGTGTGTGTAGACCACAGACAGTCTCTAAGGACTGGCTGTATCCCAGCAGTTTGTTGTGTGTCGGCACCGGCCAGCAAGTGGTCAGCTATTGTTGGCATGAGGAACAGCTGGCAGGGAGAACATACATCCAAAACTCCCACCCACGCACACAAACACACACACACAGCAGTCACAAACTCTCTCCCTCACTAAATCACACACCTACTTAAACTGTGGTGGCTGGTAAAGGCCAGTAAATGGGGCTAAATGCTTTCGAGAACACAAAGATGCCTCAGCCTCCACAGTGGGACTGCATTTTTCAACATTATGCCAATTGTCTGACCCAACACACAAAATCTCTCCCTTGCTCGCTCTCTCTCACACTCACACACTCACACACACACGCACACACACACACACACACCATCTTTTCAACCTGTGGCTTTGCAGTGTAGGGAATGATTGTCAAATAGTGGAATTCCCCATTGCATTTGATGCCTGGTGCTACCGTTTCATGCAGAAAGAGATATGGTAAATGACTGATGCTGTAACCCAGTTTGGGATCAATAAAGTAAATCTTATCTTATCTTATCTTATCTTATCCATCCATCCATCCTATTTCCACTGCTTATCCTGGTCTAGGTGGCAGAAGTAGGAACTGAAACGTACATCAACCAGTAAATTGAGCGCTTCACTTTCAAACTCCACTTCCTCTTCACCGCAATTTGACACAGCGTCCATTTCACTGTGGAAGGGAAACCAAGCCACCTATGAACCTCCACTCCATCCTACCTCACTCATAGTGACCCCAAGATCCCTGACCTCTTTCTCTCGGGGCGTCAACTCACACTGCTAAATTATGGACTTCAGCAGATCTACAATGAGGCTAAATTATTAAAGAAGTGTTTCTCCTTGCAAAGTTTGCTATTTAGCAAGCATGGTTGTGAAACAACAACACAAGGAATTTTTTTCTAAAACGAGAATACACTCGCTCGTGCTGCTCTTCTCATCAACATGTAGTGTCCAACCCTTCAGCCGAGAGCAACACACTGTGATGACAGCCACTGTAGAGATGGATGGCTTCACTGGTGCACAGACATGCTGTCATCATCATGTAATGAGCTTATGCTGTGTGACTTTGGTGAGAAAAGTGGACCGCGATGATCAGCTTTGCACTATTATTGACAGGAAAAAAACTTTTTGTTGTTAGAAATTTGATGCACCCTTATTTGGTATGGGGTGATGATTCAAATACATTTTCTTTGTTTCAGTTTTGTCTTCAGTCTTGAGTTTTTCCAGCGAGATTAAGATGTACTGAACAAACTTCGCTTTGAGTGTTCCAGGATGAAATATATGCAATACTGAGTGCCAGAATGAGCTCATTTGAAAAAGAAATATGCAGATAGTGTAGAAATAGTAGAATTCCCTCCTGGAAATACATATTCATTCTTATACTGCATTGCCTCCACACACTTATCCTTGCATTGAATTTCTGTTTAAAAAGTCTAGAAAAGTCATTATTAAGAATGGCCAATGCTTAAAGTGACAGCTTTTTAGGCCTTTAAAATGAATTTGCTCTATAAAAAAAAATGTACCGCTCGGTCAGATGACGGACAGAATTGACAGACAGATGAATTGCAGGAAAAGTGCACAGGATATTAGTGTACAGCAAGAAAACCCAAACGAGAAGCTGATGAATGACACGAAAAACCCCAGAAGAAGCACAGACAGAGCGTCATCCATCAAGGAGTTCAGTCCAGGATCAGGAACAGCTGAGCTCTCCCATAGCTTCCCGCAGGTCAAAGGGCAGTGTCTGGCCTATATTTGAGCTCAACCAGGGATGTAACAGAGACAGCAGTCTTATCCTCACACTGTAAAGGTTTCAGTCTTGGGGAGCACATGTGGGATATGGTTCTATTTTATCACTTTTCTCCAGAGAGGAGAGAAAGGGAGATCTAAGAGGACAGGGATTTGAAAAAGTGAAAGAAAAAGAACAGCCTTCGTCATGACAAAGACAAAGCAAGGGCGGAAGAATGAAAAGCATGCAATAAAATGGGAAAATTTAAGAATTTAAGAGTAAAGGATGACTAGTGGATGTATAGCAGAGCTTTTTGTTCTGCACATCTGGATAAATCTTGTTATACTGTATGTACTATTTTAAATACTGAAAACATTCATCAAAAAGTCTGGATATTTTGTACGGTGAAATCAACCAGGGATTTATAGAACACTAAAAGGTCAATTTAGCTGTTGCTAGTTTCCCTGTAATGTTTTTGTGTAAATCAAGCCTTTCCTAATAATGTTAGAACCATTTCTGCAGTCATAGTCCTTTCAACAAACTTACCGTCAGGGGGCGTAACCAGGCTCAGAGAGAATCAAAGCCATAAACATGAAGGCCCCTTAACAAGTGAGTGAATGCTCAAGGGCTGCATAAAGAGTGAGCCACACTGCAAACAGGCAGCAAGGTTCTGTTTTGGTTTTGGATCAGGCCATGAGTTGCCGATCATGGCAATACACACAAAAATTCAACAACCTCAAATCATCACAGCTGTAGAAGGAACAAGTTAGCACATTTGCCATGCTAAACTCTCTCACTTCATCACTGAAAAAACAGCCTGTGCATGTATGCCAGAATCCAACTTTAGTAAATTTGTTTTTCCTGTGCTTCTGAACAAGATCAAAGGTTACTTATCCCACCACTTCACCAGGGGAGGTCTTGGCACTAATTCATTCAAGACTAGGCTTCTCTGTACGCAGACATTACCCACAATCCCTCCTGTGAATGCGATCATGTGTGCAGATAGGCACCGGAGTGCTGCTGTGACGGAGTGGAGAAGAGGCAGGGGCCAATGGCAGGGAAATAACCAACACATCGTTTCCATTCCATCATATGTTAGCACAACTCTGCCGTAGGTTAAATATAAATGATGAGATGCACCGTACACAGCCAGGACAAACCAGACTATCAGAAACACTGAGGGGTCAGGCTGTCCACAAAATGTGGTCAGAAAACACAGGAAAAATAGGTCCCAAGCTCCAAAATATTACACTGTTACAAGTTAACAGTAGCACAAATCAAAAGTAAATTCTGACTGTGTGAAGGGCACGACACACACCAGGAACTCACTGATGGGTTTTTCCCTGGTCCTAACCGACTGTGAAAACACTTACCATTAAACTAAATTAAACTTAATAGTAGATTTTCAGCGCATTACATCGTTTCTTTACAGCTGCCGTCATGTCTATTCCCCTAACGTCACAAGTGGCACACATGGGATTTGAACGCCATTCACACCAGTCACACAGTTGTTAACAGAAACTCAATCTATATCAGCAAATCACAAAGTCTGGGCTCTCTGAATCTCATGTGGGGTTTTTTAATAGCAGTTATGTTATCCACCATTGTGCAATAGGCTATTTCCTGTAGCCCAGGAGATAAGTTTCAAAGGCCAGATGAATATTTTGCAGCCTTGTTAAGTTTTTCAATCGTTAGATTAGCTCTTATGGCTGACATGCTTTTTATCAATTTGTGGGGCGGAGCATTTGAAGGTGCTACCCTTCTTCTACCTTTCTAACAAAATGTTTTAACAAATGTTCAGATACTCAACTATTATCTGTTATTTTCAGGTTTTGATTGAGAAAATCTTGGCTGTATGGGCTATTAAAAAAAAACAGCTTTATCCATACTAGTCAAGAGGACGAGAGGACAGCAAGAGTGAGTGGAGGAAAAAGGATAAGCCGCTCCTCAGTCACAGTAAAGTCTACTAAACTCCAGCCTTCATGTGTCCTCTCTGTGCAACCCAGAGGACCTTGGAAGCCTTTGAAGTGGAACCAGAACCTCATCAAATCAGAGGTGATGTCAGCTTCAGTGGGTAGGGCTTTGGTAAAAGAGCTGCCTTTGAAGCACTTTCCTGCTACACAGAGATGCATGTGCAGAACAGCTGGGTGATGTGAAGGTGTGAGGATACATCCACATGCACACACAGAATGTTTCATCAACTATAAGTGCCCTCTATCAGGATGCTTTTGCATGATAAGGGGTCATTTTGCTCAACTCACTGCATACAGTCCTAACATCCTATGCCCTGTTGTGCCAACATGGAAACACGCGTCATCAAGAAGTGCCTCAGGTAGATGCAGTCACCATTTGCAGGCATGGATTTGAGTCAGAAGAGGACACTTGTTTTTGTTGATACAGCACCCACCATTAGTCTTTGTACATTACTAAAACGGTTCTCCTATGCCACAACTGTAAAGAACCATCGTAATTCATGTTTCTATATTTAATTAATTAATTAAACTAGGAAGCGCTTCCACAGCTCAATGTTATATCAGGTTCATCTCCATCAGGAGAAAACAGCCTTTGCTTCAGCGCTGCAGCTTTGTTACGTCCGGTCATGAAGCCTGATCTCAGCATGGTCACGTATGAGACCTGGCTGAAGAGCGTCATGCTCATTAATTTGAGTGGGGCCACTTTCCCACAGAAACCCCACTCTGCTCTGCTGCTGTCTGGGCAGCTTGGAGCAGCTGGAGTCCTGCGGGACAGAAAAAACGGAGCCCTCTTCACATTCTCCTCTCCTCTCCTCTCCTCTCCTCGCCTCTGCCAGTTATAACACCTTGTTCTTTCTTCTACACTGGCCTTCCATCAGTTTGTGTTACTCCTCCATAGCGACCCCTCCCAGCTTTCCCTCTGTTCCACCTCAACGTGAACTAAACTGTTAGTGACATCAGCCTCGGCCTGTAAGGTCTCCTTATTGAGTAGAACCTGGCCTCCTGTCTCTCCATATGGAGGTGATTTTCCTTGTGCTGTATGGCCATTAAAACGTGCAAATAGATTTCTGTGAACATTAAATAAACAGTCAGATTACTTCTTCACACTCCTGCAACCACTTTGGTCTCAAGTGAACCATAATCTTTGGCATTGCACACTGAGCGGACATGGCTATGCGTTAATGTTTGTGGGGAATAATATCTATGGCCGGGCAAATAATAGTTTCCAAAGGCTTTATAATGATGTCTGTGTTTATTCCATTAGTATTAATATGTGTTTTCTTTACTCTCTGTAAATCTGGCATGTCCAAGTGCAACAATGAATAATTTTGCAAAATGGAACAAGGTGTGGTAATTATGACCAATAACCACAACTCTCTCATTGAGGTAACTGTTAATCTTGGACAAACGTAGAAATGGCATGCCAGTGCTTTTTGGTGACACAGTAATTGCTACAATGACCGACCCAAACTGTTTGAAGAATTTGCTGGGTGTAATAAATAGATTTGATTCAAACAACTATGACATTCAAACAAATGTATGTTAGATGATGCAGAAAAGTCCTGCTTAATAACAGTTACACACGTGCTGCGATACTGATTGACTGTGACAACAAACCCATGGCTGCTCTGTTAACAACAACAAATTGCTTGCATTGTTTCTACTTCAACAACATTTTGCAAATATGCTGCCATTGGCCGACCAAACCACACTTATGTCCTGTCCCATGTTGTGACAGCAGATACCATTTTGGATGAAGAATGACTTCTCTGTGAACCTCTCAGTTATACGATGGACAGAATGTGCATTACAAGGAACCATTATCAGAAAGGCTAAGATATCTACACTTATACAAAATGACGGTGACATTTACACATCCACTGTGGGCAGTGTTGTATTTAGTAAACCACAATGTAGAGAAACCTTAGAGAACATCTGGAATAGGGCCCAGCCCAAAAAAGACTGTTGTTTTTTGTATGTTGTTTGCTTTTTTTTTTTTCGTTCAATTTGTCTCCCAACAGGAAGTGGGGCATAACTACCGGTTAGGTCGTTTCGAAGTGCTGGACCACATAACACGCTTTAAAATTTGGGGGGTAATGTGAGAATATAATTTGCATGTTTGTGCGTTTAGTGGCGAATGGTGTATGTCTGTTTATGTCTGTAGCTGCATGTAAACAGCAGATTTCGAGCCTACATTTGACCTCCATCCATCCTCCCACTCTGGATGGTCTCAGTCAGGCTGAATGTGGTGTCTGGCTCCTGGAGAAAGTGTTGCCCTGTGCTGGGCTCAGAGTCTGCGGTCTGTTGCATCCTTCCACTTTACAAGCTTTCACTATACAAACCATGATGATATTTGGAGCGACAGGCAGAACTGTTCTATTGCTGCCTACAGTTAGTGGACCATGCATTTTCTTTCTGTAAAGATTTACATGCCACAATAAATTGAATTGATCCTATAATCTATGTCATTACAATGAGCAGGCACACTTCAAAGCGTCCCGACTTAAATCATCATGCTGCCAAAAAATCTACTCATTGCCTTAACTGAACGATAAGCAAAGTTTTAAAGTGCATGTAAATGTAATATCTGCCTCTCTCTGTCTTTTCCAAGCACAAAAGCTACTTTAATTCAGGACTGCAAAGGAAAAGGTAGAACACTGCAACTCAACTTCTCCTCTCATTTTACTGCTGTCCATTGGTCCAGCTGTATGCCATCAATCTTAATTCAACACGACTTCACAGTCGTATCAAGAGACCAACTGCTGCACAGTAGCACAATTATGAATCTACTCAGCAACACACCATCAAATACAAAAAGACATTGATGTGGGCAAGCTCTCTGGTGCTACTACGAGGATGCAGATCGGTCTGAAGAAAAACAACTAGGTTTTTATATCAGATTCTCCTCTACAATCACTTTTGTCTGTTTCCAGAGAAAGGGCCATCAAGTGGCAAAAGGAGAGTGTAAACATTGAGACAGGATGATAAGATGCTCACCTTCACGACACTCCTCTCCAACAAACCCTGGGCAACATCTCCACTCCAGTGCAGTGACTTGTCTGTAGGTCACCTTGAATGACGGCCTGACCACAGTCCTGTAGCTAGAAAACAGCAAATGGTGACTGACTACATGGACACAGACCGCACAGACAAGTTGGACTGAGCCAACACCAGTCCAAGCAAGGGGGCTGAGAGAGCAAATGGGAAAAGAAAAGTGGCTGAATTTGGTGAAAGCAGCAGTAATAGCGAGGACTTCAAAGGTACCTGACGAGTTTGGCACAGGGTCCGGGCCAGCGGCAGCCCTGAAAAACTCTCTGTATGGTAGTTTCTGTCCCATTTTGCACCTGGCAGGTCACTGTCCTAGAAACAGTATACTGACACCAGTTCCTAAGAAAGAATGAAAGATAAGATCAGATAAGAGCCACATTATTGTCCATTTAAGGCAATATGTCTTGGGGACAGTTTTGTGGCATAAACATAATGACACATACAGGCAGAAAGCACAATAAGTACTCATGCCCACACAAACACAAGTACAAGAGTAATCAGCTTGGTAGACCCTGCACAACATAAGGCATAGTAGTGATATTCAAAAGATTCTATTGCACAGGTCATCTCAATCTTCTTGAAACGCTTTGATTTACACATTATGTTGCACAGCGCCTTCATTAAAACAGCTAACAATGGACATACTGCACAAACGATGTGCATATTTCATACCAATACAGAGATGATCTAAAGATCGCTTCAATAGTAGATAGTAGTTTTACATTCGCTCATACAGGCAAATCAACAGCAATGTTGTAGCTCAAAGTAACGGAATAGAATTGTAACGTCAGCGTCAAACATCTAAAACGAAGGGCTCACCTGAGCTGGTTGTGGGACCCGGTACTCGGCGGTCCGGAGCTGCCGCTCAGCTCCGATTTGATGTGCTGTCTCTGCAGAGTGACGGCTGGAAAGTGATAAACGAATCCGGTTCCTAATGACGGGCACAATAAACTTATCCATACGCAGAGCGCGCAGAGGATCGGTGCAGCCATCGTGTCCATCTGATTGATCGCCGACTTAAAATACTTTGGATCTTGAATTCTAAACGGAATCCCGGAGTTATCGATCCTTAAAGTATCTGTTGAGGAATGGAGAAGGAAAGCCTACGCAAATTCCGATGTAAACGTTAATGATTTGGTCATTGTGTCCTCACCAGGAGAAACAACGTGGTCCTCTCAAGAGCCCAAAGAGAATAACACACAGCCTCTTCCTATAGAATAATGCGGTTTTCTGACGTTTGACATCATACCGAGGGGCTGCGGAGTCAAATATCCACTCTGCGTAAAAAGCGCGCTGTGGCCTGGAAGACGGAGTGCGTAAAAGCGCATCTGTTCCCGATCGAAAAACCACAAACAAGCAGTTTATACGGGGACTGTAGTGTAGATGTCACGGTCAAGAGTGGGGTTCCTGTTAATGGGCTTTATTCTGATTTATGTTTTCTATGTGGACCCTTATCTTCAAAACAACTGTTTAATGTTTCTGTTTTTATTGATAATTTTATTTACAGATCTGGGAATGACAGTTAGCATTATCCCCTTCAGAGCCCTCACTCTTCTTCTGTCTGTTGAGATTATACTGAACTGAATATGTCGTCTAAAACCAGAAAAAACAGGACAAGAATTAAGCAAACCGTGTTAGTGTATGAACATTTTGTGATCGAGTTATTATTAATGAAGCATTTTCCCTGCTCTGAAATACTACGTCATTGTAAGAGATACCTCAGAATAACAAGATAATGGCTCATAAATATGACTATTTAACATTAACTTATTTTACTCGATATCTTATTGTAAGTTATAATCATGTTGAACTTCTTAATTAGGACTTAGTATCTCATAACATATCGACTCAATAGCCCACAACTGTATCCCACAATTGTGACTCATAAATATGAGCTATATCTTTAGTAGTAGTAAGTTATAATTTATGTATTTTAACAAATGTGTCAAAAAATGACTCAAGTAGTTTTCCACATAATTAAGTATGTCATGAAATTATTAAGCAGCCCATAATTGCCACAGCATTACATA
Organism: Brotula barbata; assembly: GCA_900303265.1. Classification (NCBI taxonomy): domain Eukaryota; kingdom Metazoa; phylum Chordata; class Actinopteri; order Ophidiiformes; family Ophidiidae; genus Brotula; species Brotula barbata. The sequence goes on from OMNV01002207.1 coordinate 41,225, forward strand.
AATATGTGCAAAATCATGATTAGGAATGACTGAATTATAATTTAATGATTTTGATGTAATTATATTCTAGTTTGAAGAGCCCATTGAGTCACAGACCCGCTGTGGGATACTACACTGTCCATTAGTGTATATGGTGGCGCCCCCTGCTGGTCACTATGGCGCTGTACAGGCACTAAAGGAAGGAAACGTGTCCCATGCTGAGCATTAGCAGTGGCGGAGAGATGGAGACTCACAGCACCGACACAATGGCAGAGAATGCAGACGTGGAAATGGCAAAAAACCCAATCGAACCGTTCATAGAAGCCCTCCGTCAGCAAATTGAACAACAAGAGCCGGCGTTTCTCATCGGAGTTATCGTCGCTTTGGCGGTGGTTGTCATCACTTTCGGTAAGAAAGCTGATAACCGTTAATTCAGAACTTGGCTAAGCTAGCGTTAGCCTCGTTAGCTAGGCCGAGTGGGTAACTTCGCCTTGTTTACTTCCAAACCTTCAGCAGGTTGGTAGACCGCAGGTTTATCACTGGGACATTTAACCTTAAACATTTAATAGCCGCTGACATGAGTTCATAAATGTGTTAGCATCATATAAACTGTGTGTGATAGCCGCTACCTCGATTAGCAACAGCTGTCAATTACACAGTCTGACGCAATTCATTGACGTTAGTGAAACCTATAATTTGTGTTTTTATTACTAAAGCTACCTTTGAAGTAACCATCGTCCTGTGCTCTTTCTCCAGTGTTTCTGAAGTACTTTCTCGCCAGTAAAACTGTTCGGAGTGCTGTGCTGCTTGTAGGACTTTGTGACTCGGGGAAATCGCTCCTCTTCAGCCGGGTGAGTTCGTGTCACGCATCGCCACGTTGATTACCATAACACGCCTGATGAAACTGTCAATGAATCAAACAAAAACTATAGCAAATGAGTGCAAAATTTAAAGTTTCAAAACATGAGTAAATTTATTCCACGTTGCAGAAAAAACACGCTCTAATTTGTGTGAATTTTTATTAAAGGCACAATTTCAATATATCTTTATGGTCTATATACAGAGCCAATGTGCGAATGTGGACTCTAGAAGATCTAATTCTGTTGTAGTGTGTAAACGGTTAACCCACTTCATAAATGATCATGAATTGTGTCTTTTGCCAGTTGCTGTCGGGAAAGTTTAAGAGGACACAGACCTCCATTACGGACAACAGTGCTCCATACAAAGCCAAGAATGACAGGGTGAGTTTGCTGAATATTATGAAACAGCAATAATCAGGGGTCTTTCATGAAGAGCATGGGTCATGTTCTGTCCCCTGTTGCATGTCCAGGGCAGCACCTGGACACTGATAGACCTACCAGGACATGATAGTCTGCGTCCTCAGTACCTGGAGAAGTTCAAGTCTGCAGCCAGGTGAGAAAAGAACAATACCAAAAGCAAAGGTCAATAGAAGTAAAGGTAGCATTGGAGTCAGGAATAGTCCTCTGTGGTTGGGAATAAATCTACAAAAAATCAAGATCTGACACTAGAGCAAAGAAGGACAGGAGTCAAGTGATGTGACGCTGTCTTATGTTGAATATCTGATAAGCTTAGAAAAATCAATTTTATTCAGATTTGTAAGGGCCCTAGCGGATTGTACCACAATATCACATCACCTCTCATAGCTGTATTTTTGTTGCATCCCCATTCTCCCATATTTCATGTGTGCAGAGCGATTGTGTTCGTAGTGGACAGCGCCATCTTCCAGAAAGAAGTGAGAGATGTAGCAGAATTCCTCTACGTCTTGTTGACTGACACAGAGATCTCCAAAAACACTCCGACATTCTTGGTGGCATGCAACAAGCAAGGTACAATGACTAATTTGTTATTTGTTATCGTGACCACTACATTAAATACAGGAAAAAATGTTTGCTTGAGAATACTGCACATTTTAGGGGTCAAATAATGATGATTTTCATTATCAGCTGGTCTATTGAGTTATGCATTTTTAATGATCATGCTTTGGTTTTGTAGATATTACTATGGCAAAATCAGCCAAACTGATTCAACAGCAGCTGGAAAAGGAAATGTAAGTAACATATACTCTTATGATTTTGGACAATTGTATTGATTGATATTTATTTTGCTGTTAGATTTAAATTTTTTTTAATCTAATTTCCAGTCAAACCGTCTGTCTGCTTTACTCTCAAGTTTACGCGGTACTATTACATTACCTTCCACATATTTACTGTATACCAGAACAAAGCAGGACTACTTTTCATAGGAAAGTCATAGCAACAAACATCACCCAAAAGCTGCTTTTCCAAATGGAACATGTAGAGATGTGCAGAAATGTGCACACAAAGTTTATCCGACTGTAAAAAAGATCAAACGCACAGCGGGGCACTCTTCCATCACACGTACAGATAATTTGCCAGCATCTGATTAAATAGGAATTCAGTAGAATGACAGCACTCTGCATGCACAGTGCATTCTCCCATGATCCCATGCGTCAGTGAATTAGTAAATAAAGATATTTTTGAGCTGATCATAACCGTGTTATTTGATCCCGTAGGAACACCCTGCGGGTGACACGCTCAGCAGCTCTGAGCTCTCAGGACGGATCTGTGGGCGGCAGCGTGTATCTGGGAAAGAAAGGGAAGGACTTTGAGTTCAGCCAACTGCCTATGACGGTGGAGTTCCTGGAATGCAGCGCTCGTGGCAGCAAAGGCGAGGAAGTAGATGCAGACATTGAGAGCCTGGAGAAAAGTCTGGCTAAACTTTAGAAAGGTTGACACAAACATTTGCCTGGAAGTTGCAGATGTGGTGTCGGATCATCTCAGAAATAAAACATAGACAGTTAGACCTCAGTTGGATGACTGAAAGTTGAGCATGCTGTCTCACTCCAAGCAAAAAATGGTTCCATCTGTGCCGATGGAGATACAGAAAGACATTAAGAATGGGAGAATTGTTGACTTATTCAGTCAGAAATATCAAACAAATTATGGAAGTATTCACGGATGTTAAAATGGTGTAGCAGCTTTTAAGTTTGGTCTGCATGACTGAGAAATTAGACATGACTTATTTGCTTTTGTAGTGTTTATCAGAAACATCTGTATAAATCTTGCTTATTTAGAAAATGCCTGCTGCGGTGCCTACTGGTAAACATTTGTTAAGCACATTGGCCAAATGATTGGCAAACAAGTCACAAAGTGAACTGTCAAAGTTTGTCTCAATTCATCTAAACTTTAAGATGGTGCCATTGTCTGCTATAGGTCAGCCTCCTGATGTGAATGTGGTGCATTTTCACTGAATGTATGGAATCATGCTACAAAAATACAGTTTTGTATTTGAACTGGTTTAAAAACTCAAAGATTCTGATGTTTGATGAGTACTCGTAAGGAAGTCAATGTCCGAATGGGAAAAGATTCCATCCACAAAAATGTTTCCACAGATATCAGTGCAGTAACAATCTGTATGTCACTCACAGGACAGAAAGGTGAAGCATTGTGGGAGGCTTACCTGTGTACAGTAGCTTCAACCTGTGATGGAGCACATTTTTAAGCAGCAAACACTTGATGATCAGAGCCATCAGGGCCTCACACATTTACATAGAGTTGAGAGATTGAGAGGAAAAAGTAAAAATGCTTCAGACTTCCTTTTTATTCCTCAAAATAGTTCAGTTTTGTTAAATTAATTGACTGCTATTTGCTGGCATTCTTCTGATAAAAAAAGTATATCAAATTATGAATAATTATAACATTTGCATTTTGTCAATCCACTGATGCTTGATTTCACATTGCATCTACATTCAAAATGGAAACAGTTGTGATGTCACACAACAGAAGTATTCATGTTACCATACAAACTTATATGCAAATTTTTAAGAATGTGCCATTTCCTTAATGTGCATTTTCTGTTCCATATGTCCAAGTTTGCATAAATTATTGACTAGAAATGAGCAGATGGTGCTGCTTGTTCCTAGCAGTGCAGTCTGTCGTGCTCAAACCTTAAATGGGGGGAGTTCATACAACGTATTGCTATGACCCATAGGACTGAATACAGTGCAGGAATCTACAGCCTAGACAGAGAGTAAACAGTTAGATTGGAACTTTGATCTGCAACCACCAGACTGGGATCTCCTCTCAGCACAGCAGGGCACAGCCAGTTCACCTTATTTTTGTGGTCGATGCTTACTTTGGGACCAGATGTCTTCACTTCTTCTGTACCTGCTGCTTCCTCAGCCTCCTCTTTTTCTGCTGGAGCCTTGGCTCGGCTCGCTGCTTTATCTTGTGGCTGCTCTTTGCTTTTCCCTCTGTTCTTGCCCTTTCTGCGATGGGATGCTGTAACTTGCGATTTCGCCTTTTCCTCGGAACCCACGACCGGGTGGTAACGCAGGTCCCATAAGGCCACATGACCGTCGTTCCCCCCGGTGGCGAGCCAGTATGGATGAGAAAGGAAACCAATGAAGTGGGCCTGGGAGGCTCCCTGACTGTGGGCCTTGACAGCCCCCTGCTGTTCAAGCTTAGCTCCGCTGCCAACCCGCATCAGATGCACCCGTCCATCTTCTGCTGCACAACCCAAAATGTTCCCGCAGCTTGACACAGACACACAGTGAGCAAGCGGTGGGTTGAAAAGCTGTCCTGCTTTCTGCTGATGATCCTCTTCTTCCTCTGCTGCGTTCTGGAGGTTGAGGGTCCACAGAGGCCGGGTTTTCTGCAGACCCCACATCATCACCTGAATTTATTAGGACAAAAAAAGGGGAAGCACATCTGTATCAGTTTAACAATATCAAGTTTGCCCTAAAATATGGTCCTGCATTATATCTGAATCTCACATAAGTATAATTGGTACAAAAGTGTGTGTGGGGGAGCTATAAATTGACAAGAATGTCAAATTTAAGGTTCAAAATATAGCTTTGACCAGCAGTAAAATAGGATAGTTATTCTATTTACAATTAAAGAAAAGCAAACAAATACATATTTTCCATGATAACATGACTTTAAAGATTAATAAAAAGTAAAATATATCAGATGAATTTTATATCAAATGTACTGAATCAATCAGTGTGTTTGTGAATGGTAAAATGTTGATTATACTCATAACAGGATATGTATAAATAGCATCCATATGTGTGTGTATGTGTGTGTGTGTGTGAGAGAGAGAGAGAGAGAGAGAGAGAGAAACCAAATCTGAATTATCTGAGGTTAATTTACTCTCAGGAACAGATCCCCGTCCCCCTTTCTCACCTGCATATCCAGTCCAGCAGACAACAGGTTGTTGGGCCGTTGAGGTCTGAAGGCCACAGAGGAGCAGATGTTCGTGTGTTTACGCAGAGTCCTGCACACTTTTCCTCCAGGAAGTTCCAATATACGCACTGCTCCAGAGTCATCTGCCACGGCCAGTGATGACCCTGACTCATTAAGAGCCAAGGCATTGATCTCCTCCTCCCCTACACCACGAAACTCCTCTAAGGGCCCCTTCAGGTTTCGGGGGTCCAGTACACTCACTGTTTCCCCATGTGACACATACAGGTAAGATGCTGCAGGTGAGAACACAACACTTGTACTGTCTTCCTTATCTGACAGCGTGAGACGACCCAAGACAGACCCTTCTTGGTTCCACACCGTTACCTCTCCGCCCTCGGAGCCTGAAGCCAGGAGACCCTCGGGGCCCCCAGAGGACGCAACACAGAGTATTGATGAAGAGTGACCCTCACACCACTGCTGGGCCATGGTGAGCCTATAACAGGAAGGTGAGCGGTGAAAACAGTATACTGTGGTGGTGTGCCATTCTGGGTGTAAAATAAGGAAAGTCATAATTTTTTTACTCATTAACAGTGGCAGATTAACATTCATGGTGGCTTTACATTTACTGTTTGAATTAATCTGGGTTGCATATAAAATTAAATGTGAAGGACACGTCGTCGTTGGTAATTTCATGCTTAAGAAGTACATGTACGTCATTTAAGGAGGTTGTCCGGTTGTCGATCACAAAATAACAAAGAAAACGCACTAGCTATCCCATCATAACAGTAAACATGGAGGCTCTGAATGCTAGCCGAGCCTGTTAGCCTGTTGAGCTAAATGAGCCGCCGTGGTCGTTAACATCTGAATAAGAATTCAGCCACTGGTGTTTGGATCAAAATGAAGTTCGTTCGGCTGAGTTGCATTTTGTAAGCGTAAAAACAGAATAATAAAGCTACCTTAGTGAGCGCTGTCCAACTTCAGCAGACGGCCATGTGGGACGGTGTCGCTCACGGATGACGTCACCGTTTTCAGTCACGCAACGCTTTTCTCGTGTTTTGAAATTTCTTCTAAATCAAAAAACTTAATAGATCATTTTAAACTTTCTGATGACGTTTCATTTAAGTTCTAAAATGATGTTTCAATTTTAATTTACACTTTTTTGATTATTTACTATTTTACATTCTTAAGAAATTAAGTAATAAATTTTGGTTTTAATCTATTGTCTTCAGTCCCCTTGAACAATATTTAATGTATTTGTCCATATAACTTTTATATCATCTTCTGTTCCTAGCATCTCCAGGAGTATAATCTGGGCAGTAGATAGATTACAGCATCCTCCACCCCTGCAGGTGAGTGGCAGGCAAAGTGTAGAAGATCCTCTGCCGAGCTCACTCATACTCAGAGGTGATCCAGAACCTGCCTTTTTAAAAATCTGATATTATTTGTTTTTTCAGTCAAATGCTCCTGTGATGTATTTTGAGTGGTAGCAGTTATATGTAAGTAAAAAATTGATTGATGGATTACACGGCACATTATTGAGAACATGGAAACAACTGTATAAGACATTTGTGGCTGTAGAGGGCACAATGGGAGGTCAGGAAATCTGACCCCTTTGACACAAGGGGTTAGGGTTACATCTAGGGTTACATCTTGAAAACATGTCACAATTCAGGAAAATAACATAAATACCAAGTAAAAATATATTAAAACCTAAGGCCTGATTAAGGCATTTGTATGTGAGCAAAACTTTTTTCTAAAAAAGCACCCTGAGGAGGTCCAGCAATCCTGGTCCTAGGCCACCTGGCCCAATGTTACTTTCTAAGGAAGTACAATGGCTGCTGCCTGCTAATTCATCCAACGCTGCAGATCTGATGAGTGAGGTCCATTTCTGGGTCAGTGAACAGCAAATACTGCCACAATGAATACATAGTAGAAACACTCACACACAACACTCATGCAGTGAACCCCAAATGCTGACACATATATTCACACACAGCAGCAGCAATTCACACCAACACTGACTGTAAGTAGCCCGTGGTCATTTTTGATCTGTATCAGCTCATCATTTGTGCATTGGTTATCATTTTTTCCTCACACTTGACTTCGCACTGATGGTGTGATAAAAATGAGACTGACCGTGTAAAAGATTCATCGGACTAGAAAGAGACAGTAGACAGTTTGTTTTAGCTGTTTCTTCATATGATGCTTCTGACTTATGCGATGATGGAGACACATGGTAAGTGACGGTTGTTAGTTATAATCATATTGAGAGCATATTGTTTTACTTAACTTCATTTATTTGTGGCTTCAGTTCAGAACATGATGACATTTAGCAAGCCTCTGGACTAATGATGTTTATAGATGTTTCATGATGTTTAGTTAGAAGTCAGCAAAAAGTCCCACACAATCAGACTAATCCATTTTGAAATGGAGAAAATCATATTTTCACAGAGAAAACATTTTATGCGTCACCTTTACAACAGTGGTGCCTAGAAACTACCTCTACGTGTTAATCTCATGTTTTATGCATCAAACTTGTGTGGCTTTAAAACATCTTTTTCACTCAAATTTTGATATACAGATGAAAAATGTTTCTGTATTTTTGTACATTGGCCTATATATATGATAAATTGAATCTAGTACTGTACATGTACAGTATAATTGTATTTTGTTGTGTTTATCACATTTGTAGGGTAGATTCATTGCTTGAGTGTGTGAGGCAGTACACATCACACACTGACCATAATTCAACAAAATCTCCATGTCAGGTATAGCTGCTTGAATAGAGGCTCTAGAAGCTGCCAGAAAAATTAATACTCTGTACATTTAGGTGCACATTAAAAATATGATATACACAGATTAACTCAGCAAATCAAATTTTATATAAATATGACAATGCAATAGACAACAGAGAGAGAGAGAGTCCGTTAAGTGTAATCAAAGTATAATGTACACGTTAACATACTGGTACAATTTACAGTCTCATTAGCCAATCTTGCTTTGTGCCTATTTCCAGTCATGTTGATGAGGAAGTGGTTTGTTCCCTTTTTTAAACAAGTTTCAGGTGCAGAATCCTTTTAAAGAAGTCACCCAGGAGACACACAGCGGAGAAAATGAGATCACCCTATTTTCCAGCAAGGTCAGTGCTTTTCCGTAAGGAACCAAACGGAGTGACGTACAGAGTCCCAGCACTGCTCTACCTGCCCCGGTCTAGATCCTTCCTGGCCTTCTGTGAGGAGAGACTGAGCCCCTCAGACTCCCAAGCTCACCTGCTGGTTATAAGGAAAGGAACCTTCTACAGGAACTATGTGGAGGTCAGTACGCTTCACTCAGGACTCCATCACTCATAGATTACAGGCTTTTAATAGCAATGAGATGAGTAAAAATGTAATTGCTCATATGGAAGTACTCTCATGTTATGGTTAGAAACCTTTTACGTGAGTATAAACAAATTACAAACAAAGATACTGAGTTGTACTTCACTTCAAGTACACCTATGTTCTTCTTTTCTTAACAATAAATAAATTTAGATTTTGCACTTCAGTCCAAGCAAACCTGTCTTTGATAAATAATTTCTGCAAACAGAAAAAAACTGATAAATAATGAAGATTAAGAGGACTTCCGGGTTCTGTGAAATGAAGACCATTATGCAGACGGTCACAAATACACACGCTGATTCGCCTCACCCTGTAGGTGTGAGAAGATTCTGGTGCTAATTTCGTTAGAACTATTGTTGGCTCATATCCTCCACCTCAACCGTCCATTGGGCAATGAGAGAAGTTACAGAAACATTCAGTTACTTTTTCCTTCATGTTGAAAAGACACATACTTTAGCAGACAAATAAGTAAGTAATAATTGCTAGCATTAATTATGTATCTCACTGTACACATAACATTGCACAATAAATTTAGCGATTTTGAATTTCTGCTATGACAACAGCGTTTCCATCCTTATTTGTTTATTGAAGGCATGGTGTTTGTGTTTGACAAGTTGTTTCACTGCTTAAGTGCTGATGAAGTATGATATCAACTTCACAAGTACACCAATGAGATCTATGTAATGATAAAACTGCAAAAGACGTTCTTGACCGTTAACAGGAGGCGTGTGTATGTGTATGTGGTTAATCATAAACCACATACACGCGTTATAATGTGTAACATCCTCATGACTATCAAATACAAATTAGAAGACAGTAAAACATCAGAAACATGATCCATCCCTGTCTATACGAACACTCTGATCACAAAGCTGAATCATTTTGCATTGCATATTAAAGTTGACAGACCATTTCCCATGATGCCATCCTTTTCTCAGCCACATTCTTACTCAATCTTTACATTCCCCTTTTTGGATTCTGCCTGTCTAATGTTCACCTTTGTCTTCCTTTTTTCTGTCTCAGTGGGACGACATGCAAGTTCTTGGCACGGCTCATCTGCCGGGCCATCGGTCCATGAACCCGTGTCCAGTGTATGATGAGTTCACAAGTACACTCTTTCTGTTCTTCATTGCTGTGCTTGGCCACACGTCAGAGTCCTATCAGTTGGTGACGGGGAAAAACGTAACCCGTCTGTGCTACGTGTCCAGCGTTGACAATGGCGACACCTGGAGTCCTGTCACTGACCTCACCAAGACAGTCATAGGAGACACCATTAAAGGTGAGGGACTCTGCCCTAAAACACATTCCCTATGGTTCCATTCTGATGACTGATCTCCCCTGTCCTTACAGAATGGGCCACTTTTGCCCTGGGCCCGGGCCACGGCGTGCAGCTGAAGTCGGGCCGTCTGCTGCTTCCTGCCTACGCCTACCACATCGAGTGCAGGGAGTGTTTTGGTAAGGTCTGCCAGACCACTCCTCATTCCTTCTGTTTTTACAGTGACACCCACGGGCGCACCTGGCAATTTGGGAAGGCGGTGCCGGGGCCAGAGAGCGTGGAGTGTCAGATGGTGTCTGTAGATGAGGAGGATGGGACTAACGTGTTGTACTGTAATGCTCGCAGTACGTTGGGCTGCCGGGTCCAGGCCCTCAGCGTGGACGATGGAGCTGTTTTTCAGCAAGGTCAGCTGGTGCAGCGGCTGGTGGAGCCTAGGAATGGTTGTCATGGTAGCATAGTGGGATTCCCCGCCCCGTTACACCTACGTCATCACTCATCTCAACACAAGCACAGCTGCAGACACTGGAAACCCTGCATGGCTAGCACATGTCACTTGCCACCCAATTCCATTTCCACTCCAAACTTCCTTCCCCCCACCTGGGTGCTATATTCTCATCCAACATGGCCAACTGCACGGAAGGATCTGGGGCTGTTCCTCAGCTTGTTTCCCCGTGATCCAGACAGCTGGCGTGGCCCCTGGGTGATCTATGAGGGCCCCAGTGCTTACTCTGACCTGGCCTATGTGGAGCTGCCACCCTCCCCTGGTGCTCCATCTGCTGTGGCGTTTGCCTGTCTGTTCGAATGTGGCACCAGAACGGCGTACGATCAAATCTGCTTCAGTGTTTTCACCCTCTATGAGCTCATCGATAATCTGCCTCCAGATGTGAAGCTCAGAGGAGAAGGCGGCAACGGTAGGAGACAGACAGGCCACAGAGCAGGACAGCAAGATGGAGCCGAGACAATCAGCAGTCGGTCAAGGGGACACAGTACTCAAAGTACAACACGATTCCACAAGATGCCTCAAGTGAGGAAGAGTACGAGGCTGAGTGCGTTGTGTTCTGTGTTATAGTCCAGAGGCATACAGTAATTCTTGATCCACCGGCGGTTATCTGTCCATCCATTTTTTATAATCTTGTACATATTTTTATTGACAGGAATTACTTATTAGTCATGTGTGACATGGGTAAAATTTAATAGGCCTGAATACCATTTTAAGGATTTCAGTATGATATGATTTAATACAATACACCTTTGTGTCCCCTTGGAAACATTTGTCTTGGACTCACAGTACTGATGCATCGTTCAAAGTACACACAGTTAAAACACCTCACATGGTGCTGTATATTTTAACCATGCACCAGGCACCTGGATGAATAAAAGTCCCATCTGGAAACACATTTCTGACCACCAGATCATAGCGTTCCAATGTTTTGATTTGAAAAATTAGCTTTCCTGTCTTTAGTTTCTGCTACTACCTTCTGGTAACCTAGGCTACAGGTCAAGCAGTCTGAATTTGTCTGCCTCAAAATCTGTGATAATGTTCCTTGGCTCACAACCCACATTTCCAATAAAATGTCATAAAAATCTGCCAAGAGCAGTCGAGTTTCCTTCCACACACATGCACAAAAATGTTTGCGCACATACATACATATACACACACACCAAGGCAAAAATACAGTATAACCTTCTTGGCAGAGGCAGTGGGTGTTTGTGTGTTTTAGAGTACGTACAAGGCACTGTGTATGCCAGGGGTCTCAAACCCAGACCTACGAGAACCGCAGTTCAGCAGGTTCCATATCTCCAATAAATTACTTTCACCTGACATTCCAGGCTGGCCTCAGGAACCCGGGATACCGGTGAAAACTATTCATTACATGGCAGGATAGAAAACCTGCCCAACTAGGGTTCATGTAGGTCTGGGGTGGAGACACCTGGTGTATGATAATGCTCTGTATCCCTTCCGTGGGAATTCTTGTTAATTTTGGATGAACCATCACATCGCAACGCTTGTAGATCACTTTCTTGAATCTTATGCTGCATGTAAGACAACGTGCAACTACAAAAACTCTAACCTATTAAAAGTGTGGTGGAACAGTATTCCTAGTTTGAATCCCTATTCAGACTAGCCATTTCACTCACTTCAATCAAAAAGACAGCAAATGGTGTGCTTAATCAATAAAGATCTAAAAATGAAGATTATTCACTGAACTTACAGTCCCAGAAAACACAGTGGCTTTGTGTAATATATTAAATTGATATATTAAATAGTGTACTTTCATTGTGTCACGCAATTATAACAAGCTGCTGATGTTTCAGACACTTGCCACATCCTGGAACTTTTGATGTTGTGAGTTGCACAATGCTTGGGAAGTCAGCAGTTGGAACTGGGAAACCGGGAAGGTCAGGCTTCTGGTTTTTCAGAGCTGTGTTGATGGTGTTTGAGTGGAACAGACAGCAAAAATCACTCTGCAGCTCAAGATGACAACCAGCAGAGCCTGCAACTCATCAAGAGCACACATTAATCACACCTGTTTTATCAGCAGCGTCTCTCATGGGATACCTGATCCTAACCTCATCAGTTGCTCCAGTGAGAGCCGTTTTAGCAGCTGACAGCTTGATAGAGCCGTATGTGAGCACATGAGAATCAGCTGAACTGGGGCAGTTTGTTATAATAAGAGGGAGATAAACAGGAAGACAGCAGGATCTGGACAGCGTCTTCTGTCTCCTTCCCCTCCTTCCTTTGTTGCATAACTCCACCGGAGGAAACTTCATTTCCCTGCCTACGCTCTTTGAGAGAGGTTCTCTTATTTCTCCTGTTTTTTTACAAGCTACTATGAGTTGGAGGATCATCATTGTTCTGGCTGTGTTTACTGGGGTTCCTGGAAGCCCCAGTGTGACAATCGTGCCTGAAGCTGATTCAGCAGACACACTGGTACGGACCAACTGTGTACCAGAGCCAGAGACTGACACAGTGATCTCTGGACAGGTGAGTGGGAGCTCTTCATTCTCTTTACTAGGCCTGGGCCCTGCTGTCTGAGTATTGGAATAGGCCTACTTGCTTACGGGTATTCAAGTAGTGCAGAGTAGTTTCTTGTGACAAAGTTGACCTACAACGGAGCTGGAATTCAAATTTTGTGTAACCTGGATTACTGTCCCACATCCATGGTGGGGAGAACAGAGCTTTTTTCTTTTCACTCCTGCGACTGTGGAAAACACACTGAGGTGTTTAGATAGATCAACAGTTATTTCCCACAGCTGTTGACACAGCCACGGACATTTGAAATGTTTCAGTCTGACTACATCCACACTAAGGCAGATAAACCTGAACAAGAAACTTTTTTTTCTCCATTTTGCGATTGACACTAAGATGCCATTTTCATCCACCAGAAAAATTAAATTAAGAAAAAAAAATCTCTCCAGCTTTCTGATTTATCTGGCTTAGTGTGGATGTAACAGTACTTATCTCTGTTTGCCTCCAGGGCAGCAACACTGACATGTTTGAAACACCACGTAAACAAGCTCATTGGTCCTCTGAGTTGGAAGTGCTTGCTTTAGCATCCAGGTTCGAGAAAAAGTAGTACATATAAAACTACAGTGACTTTGATTTCATATCATTTTCAATCAAACAGTATTGGCAGTAGAAAAAACAGCGAACACTAAAAACTTTGGGGCCAGACCCACACAATACATGTACACTTTGCTTTGATCAGTTGTTTCGGAGAAGCAGTTGAAAAAGGAAACACACTGATAGACGATCCATCTTTATCTCAATAATTACTTCATCAGGAGCATTCTGTACATGGTACAAAAGTTATTATAAGCTCAATTCAAATCACTGAGCCACCTTCTTAACTGACTGACCTTGAGGTGAAACGGTCTTAAAATCAAGGTAATAAATACATTATTCAACATTTGGGAGGGAATTATGCTAACTACTAAATTTATGTACATTGTATTGTTGACAGCTCCACAAATGAAAGCATGATTGTTGAGCCGTGAGGCAGAAAAGGGGCAGGGTCCTGTATACGTATAGACAGAGACATGTCCGCTGTTTTCAGCTCTTCCACTTGTTCTTCTTAGCAGGCAGTTGGCCTGTAGCTTCTAAGTATTTGTGGATGAGCTCCTCCTGTGTTCCTGGTAGGCAGGGTTGATATCTGCTGTAATCCATGGTGTACTCCCCTTTTCCCTGCACAGCCAATGAAAGACGCTGTAAGATCTCATATGTATCACAGAAATGACTTGAATTCTGAATCTGCTCAACATGACTTGGATGATTGTAGATTATAACTTATTTTATTTATAACAGAGATTGCGCATACTACTTTTGATTTTCTGGTTTTCAACAATGCCACTTGGTGTTTGTTCGGTTCATTTTGTAAAAGTCGAGTGAAGGCTTTGACAAAAAAGTATAAATTGTACACACACATAATTACCATAGTCGAATGCACAATATGATCTGAGCTACATATGTAACACTACCCATAATCTCAATCACTGCATGTTACGCCACTGTCCTACAGTTTGCTGCCATCTGTTTAGTAACTATCTTTCAGTAAAATGCTGCTTTTATTGTATTTTTTGGAGGATTTCACGGAGCTGTGTAAGTAGGATAAGAGCTTGAGGTCAACCCAGCTCAGTCTTACCTCAGTGCAAGAGCGAAGCTCTGTGGCATAACCGAACATGTCGTTCAGTGGAACCTGTGGACAGAAGCGGGCTGTAATTTAATGTCAATCAACACTGAAGAATGATCAGATAAATAACTAAAGACTGAAGATGTTGTGCAGTAAAAGCCATCTGAGAAAACTGTGAACTGGACTCACATCAGCATATAGAGTGAAGTATCCTTCAGCTCCATCCTGTCCTGTAATGACACCATGGCGACGGTTAACCCCAGCGATGACGACTCCCTGAAACTCCTGAGGTGCCACGATTTCCACAGACATGATTGGCTCCAGGATGGTGGCATTGGCCTTCTCCATGGCTGAGAACAGACCCCAATGACACAATCAGACATCAAAGGTCAAAACCCAAGCTCAACAAAAGCAGCTCAGGAAAGATCTGACCCTGACCTTGTTTTAGAGCTCCCTCTCCTGCACGAATGAAGGAAATCTCGTTGGAGTCAACCATATGATTTGCGCCATCTTCCAGGAGGAATCTGACCCCTGAGATTTTGTGCCCGCTCAAGGGTCCTTTCTCACAGGCCTCCCGGAACCCCTGTGGCACCATGGGAAAAATTAAAGCAACAAGAGAGAAATTAGCTTTCACCTATTCCACACCAACAGAATATGGCTGCGCCTAAATGCATTAAATCCTTCACACGCACCTTTTCAACAGCTGGCACAAACTGTTTGGGAACATTCGTTCCAACAGTCTGGTCTTCAAACTCCAGCTTGGTGTAATTTTCAGGCTCTAGAGGCTCCAGAACACCAATAACTTTGCCGAACTGCCCAGAGCCGCCGCTCTGCTTCTTATGGGTGAAGTCAAACCTGGAGAGAACATGTCACATTTTAAAGAAGGCTGCAAACGTTTACATGCACACAGTGATACATATATATGGATGGAATTAACAGGATTCCATGGTTGGCAGAATATATATATATATGTATTGCATTAATCTGAATACAAAGAGGGTCCAGATGCTGTCTCTTTAAGAAGGGGAGGGCCTAAAGAAACAAGGAAGTAGGACGTTTTTCTTTCACTCCTCGACAGCTGCTGTGTGTCCGGCAAATTAAGTACCACTCGGAGTTTCAGCATTGCACTACCAGGCAAGCTCACATTCCCTCCTTAAATCTCTTATCTTGACATCCAGATATCTGCTTTGCTTTCCTCTCCACTCTGCACTCTTAATGTTCACCTTGAGTTTGAAATGATGTCCCAAATGGATGATTTGGAGCACTCAACAGCTATCTGCCAATAAGTTAAAATGACACTTATCATTCTGGAGATCGCACTAAAGGTTTTAAAAAGAAATTGATGCATACTGCTTATTCTATTTCCGAAAGATGATCTCCTCATCCCCATTCCAATAATTTCTGGCAAGAGATTGATGCATTTATTTCTCAAAATATAAAAATATACAATTTTTCCTTTCTTATGTCTATGATGGGGATTTTTACATTACATTCCTGCCATAGATACTGTACCTGACTGTTACTAACAAAATCATAATATGGCAGTTGCAATATCTTTTTGATTAGTGAAAACAAATCACAACGTTTTTTTAAGGTCTAAAAACATAATAATATATTTTGGCTTTTGTTTGTGATCTGGCATCAGGTTTCTATATATTGTTAATGTTCTCAAGTGTTGTGTCAAAAGCCTTCCTTATCTGGACACAGACTCCACCCTGCTGACACCTGAGGATCAAAGTCCATCAGCCCCACCCCACTCAAGACAGAAGCTTCCCCCTTTTCCTTCCTGTCCCACCCTCACAGTCTCTCTTTTTGTGGCACAGCAGCAGGTCACGGAGGAGGAGGTTGCTGAAGAGGATGTGATGGCGACTGGAGAGCTAAACACCCATCACTACCCTGCTCAGAGAGCAGCAAAGGTGGTCCAACATTACCTCAACACCCGCTACGGCTCACCGTACAGGTTCTTTGGACTACACCGTGTTCACAGCGCACACGCAGAGGTCAGCAGACTTTTACTTACAGCTGTAACCAACCGGAACACGATGAAGTGATGGGTTATGAGACTGTGTTCTATATTCTGAATTCTGCTTTTCCTTTAAGGATGTGGAACATTCTGGGAGAAAGTACCAGCTGGAGATCTCTGTGCAGGAGATGATCGGCAATGTAAGATATGTCTCTGTTAACATGAACACAATAGTCTGATTATTCTGCAATAAGACAAAGTAACGGATAATCCGGTATTTGAAGTCAAATATCTGTAGAGACTTTTGTATTAGTCTATGGAAACACTACTACAACTGGCTTCATTCACATCTTCTAATTAGATGATTTTTTGCCATTATGAAAAACGTTTGTCTGCTATGTGTCCTTGACAAGTTCTACTCGGCCAATGATAGCTAAATCAATAATTGTCTGGTTTGCAAAGAGAACATGAGAACAGAAATAAAGCCAATGTATAATTAATGATCAACCTTTCCAAAACGTTTGATATATTTTATCATTTGCTTCAGAAACATTTCCAGGCTGGCAAAAAGTAATTTCAGAATCCCTGCTCAAACTATGCACTTTTATGACTCTTCAGCTATAGAGTAAACACGCCTAACCAGGCTGCCTGATTACGTAAGAGCAGATACCAGTGGGTTGTTTATGTTACAGTAAAGTACAACACATTTGTTACCATGGTAACATTTTGGCCATGCCTTTTCTGTGTCCACATCTCATTTTTTAAAACTGCCCTTTGTGGTTTTCATGTTTGCTCTTCTGTCTCTTGTTAATTCATGCAGACTACAGAGAACTGCTCTGCAGAGGTTTTATTCTCTGGGGGAGAGGGGGAGCAGCGTTCACCCCGTGTCCAGGCCATGTGTGAGGAGCTCTTAAAAGTAAACACCGCAGCTCAAGAAGAGGCCTTGTATCAACAGTACAAAATGAACAGCAGTCGGATCTCAGCACAATATTTACCAGGTAGGTACAACAAAACCAAAAATAAACTTTAGCTATTCATTCAAGTTATTTACAGCTGAGTTTTAAAGGTCAAGGGGTCAGATCATAAAAGCCAATGTACAGAGAAACGCATGTTTTAAAAGTTATGGAAGGCTAGAGAGACAAGTATGGGTTTGCACTCTCAGAATGTGCAGGACATTATGTAAACAGGGAAGCACTCTGATTTGACAGACAGCAACGGCTTCATTGATCCTGAGATGAAGCCTCTCTGGCACCTGGGAATTGTGGCCTCCAGCTTTGTCATGCTGAATGAATCCACTGAAAACACTCTGTACAACATGGCTCAGGTAACCAACGTCACACAGCTGGTGAGTGGAGTTTCCGTTGATCCAAGTTTGATGAATGGGCTGGATTTTACAAGAGAAACTGGATTCATTTGAGAAATTTTTCTGCTCTCACAGGAAACTAAGGACGACCAGCTATGGTTCAACTACCACATCCTGCTACATGATATAGTGTCCCAGGTAATCACTTGCCAATATCAAACTGTTTATCATTTTCACTGATAAAGCAGATTGTTTTATAGTGAAGTTTATAGTGATTTAATTAGTTGACCTGCACCCTAGTACCCATATCAGTAGACAATAGATGTTTTTAATCTCAGTTTGTTTTTTGTCGGGGGGTTCAGAATATCATTCCCTGGAAGCTGCTGGTCACCTGGTCTCCTACAGAGGGAGTTAAAGTCGCTACGATGGAGAAGCTGCCGACGTGTCATGACTGTGACAAACTGCCCAATTCAGACTAACTAGCTGACAGTCATCGTGTCATCAATGGCAAAATGCTGTCTCAGAGTACCAAGAACTAAGAGTACCAATGTATTCAGATCCTAAAGCATTAATGTTTTGAGTGCTGAGACAGGATTCACTGTGGATCCATAACCCTTAAAATATCAAAATGGTTGAGCTACTACCTGGTTTTGGATAATCTCATCATTGTATTTTTTTGGTTTCTGTTGTTTTTTTATACAATTTGATGTTTATAAAGACAAAGCAATGGCTGGTTTTATGTGAGTGTGTTTGTGTTTGAGTTGGTGAGAAGATCAGCACTTACGTTACAGCACCGGTGATCGACTCCCTGAAAGCCACTTTGGGCTTCCCCATCACACAGGGACAATTGTATTCCCTCTCCATCCTCTAAAGAAATGAAAACAAAAAACCTCTGATGTATGTCTACATGTACATTAAAACAGCCATTATACTGTGATTAAAGCAATGAAAGCATCTTAGATACATACTATCTCTTACACACACAGGCACAATTTATATTAATGACAAACAGAATATTTTTATGTCATTGTCAATTGCAAGAGGGCACAAACAGGAAACAAGGATGCATGTTGATGCAAGCTATAAAGGGGCCATCTTGCAATTTTTGTAATTATGACATTGATTAATGACAGGTTTTCTTCAAGTTTCCCTCGCAATCATTATCTTTCATTTGGAGCAATCAACTCCAACGCGCCTCTGATTATTGAAAGTGATCAGTTGCAGTTTTGAGATATGGGCACTGCTGTACCTTGTTTAAATTTAAATTGCAGTTACTGTGTCATACTGGGAAAATCTCAATCTACCTGAGAGTAGATTTCCAGATGCAGCTCTCCCATGCCAGAGATGATGGTCTCTTTGCTCTCCGTGTCAAAATGTACCCTAAATGTGGGATCTTCTCTGGTGAACCTGTTGATGCCTTTGGAAAATTTATCCAGGTCATTCTGATTGGGAGTAAGAGAGATGGGAATTAGGCTTCAGTGTTAGATTTATACAGTACATACAGGAAATTACAGGACATTAATTCATTTACCTTGTTGGCCGGCTTTATTGCCATGGAAATGACAGGCTCCGGTATGTGAATGGACTCCTGTGAGACAAAACATCGAATTTAAAATAAGAGAATGAAAACTAAACACAAGAATGAAGGAAAACAATTTTAGCTGCATTGTGTGTAGGATTGATTAGAAAATGAAGTGAAAGGGCTGATTAGATTCCTTCTTTGTACTTGGCAGAATATAAATGATGATCTCAAACTAGGCAGCTGGATATTGGATCGCCTCTGCTGACCACCACTTGTAGTCAAGTACCAACTTTTTATTGGGTTATCTAGATGGATTGAATCACCAGTGGATTAGGATTTTCTCTGGCCATGAGACACTTCCCTCTGGGTTTGGTTGCTTGGATCTTCGAGGTGGCTTGGATCACATCTGGACCGTAGACTGGATTGCTTAGATCACCTCTGGACTAGATTGCTTTGTCAATGACGTATATATAATATGACATGACAAACATGACCAAGGGACACAACCGTGATTTGAAACCCAGACACCAAGGTGTGTTGAAAGAAATCTCACCTCCTTGGTGGAGGTAAGATTCAAGCTCGTTCATAGGTGTGTTGCTGAGGTAGAGTGTTAAAGATTCTCACCATAGAGAGGTTGGAAGTGGTCTTGGATGTGAAAGTGTCTCCGCTGGCACAATCGATCCCAAACAGTGCGCATATATCACCTGCATAAACCTCATCCACATCCTGAACACAGAGGGAATAGATGATGGTGGATTAAGGCGATCCAGTAGTAGGAAGTGTGAATGTAAAATGTATCATGGACAGGGGTACACAGCACTACAGTAAAATGAGAACCAGTGGATTTGGGCCAATATGTACTTTTTTGGTTACATAGATGAATCAAAAATGTAAAGTCTGATCTTTAAATTGATCAATAGTCAGCTTCTCCAGCTGCACTCCAAGGAAGATGAGATTAAATATTGCTGATGTTGAAAATAGATTTTCAACATCATCATAATGGAGAAAAATCACTTCTCAAACTTTACAAAGGAAATTCCTACTCAGAGCATATTTCTGATCGCAGTGCAACTATAAAGACAAAACTTCAAAAACTAAAATGTAATAATTGCATCACATGTGGCTGTTATTGCCAAACATAGCTGGACCCAAAAGAGGAACTGTGACCACTTTAAGTAGTCATGTTGCTTTGCAATTCACATCAAAATAGCACAAGAGGAAATTGGTGACCGGCGAATTCAGACATCTTCTGTCTCGTTCTCACCTCCATCTGATCGGCGTGGAGACGCACAAGCCTCTGAACTCGGACTCTTTTGCTTGTACGTGTGTTGTAGATGTATTCGCCCTTCTTCAGGCAGCCCTGGTACACTCGCACGTATGTCAGCTGACCAAACCTCCCTGCCTGGTGACAAAAATTAAGAAAACAGAGTCCAAATCTCCTGATCGGAAGAATTGTAAATAGATTTTGAGGAACAACCACACGAGGGAAAATGAAGAAATATGACTGTTAAAGGCACAATCAACCTTTACTTCTCATGGCATTTTACCTCCAGTTTGAAGGCCAGACCTACAAATGGGTTTGAGGCATCTCTGGTGGGGTCCATTTGAATCTTTGATTTTTCACTCGAATCTCTGATAGAATAAAAAGACAATGACATTTGAGGGGAAAAAAAGAGTCCCGCAAAAGATTTCTCTCTCCCAAAACACAACAAATATGTAGACAAGAGTGACTTTGTGCACAGTGTATCAAAAAATACTCTTACTCTTCATTGAAGATAGCGTAGTTTTTGACCTCTGTGGGGTTGGGCAGGTAATCCAGCACAGCATCCAGTAGAGGTTGGACACCTTTGTTCTTGAGCGCAGTTCCCACTAATACTGGGGTGAAGAGACGCTGCACTGTGGCCCTGCGGATTGCAGCCTGGATGACAGCGAGGAGACAGGGATCTAGTCTGTTACACACTTCCCCCCCCCCCAAGACCTAATGACTGCATTTCAGGATCTTAAAGGTAATTCTCTTTCGTCCATAAATCTGGAAATGTAGATCTTACATAATTTTAACCTCGCCACATCACTGTGTGTAGAGGGCGTGACTGGTGTGAGTCAGTTACAAATATTGCCAAACATCACCGTCCAAAAAATGGCCAGTGGAAAGGGGCTTTCCGCCACCCTCTGACTATCCAACAGGTGAGTTAGATAAAATTAATTGTATTTGGATCATCAATACTGACATCAACTGCCACATGTTTCCTTCCCAGAAAGAAAAATGAAGTACAAATGTTAGTAATGACACAGGCACTATATTATCATTACAAACCGAGAGACTTCAATATCTTACAAAATTTTCCAAATATTTAGAGGTCTTCTTTTATAATGCTTCTGGGCTTTCCCCGGCCTGTAGAAACATGCCACTGGTTTCCTCACTACTGCACAAACCTTCAGATCATCGTTGTTTGGAATCTTCTCCTCTAAGAACATCTCTCCCAAGATTTCGTCAGCATTAGCGACACACTCCACCAGTTCCTGCCTCCTGTCAGCAGCTTCTGCGCGGAATTCGGCCGGGATTTCATCGTAGCGCATAGTTTGACTGTAGGGAGGAAATAACAGGGTGAATTAGAATTATACAGATCAGGATTTGGAATTGAAGGCAAACTTCATCAAGCTCAAACAGGTGATTCTCTTACCCAAAAGGACCTTCAAAATACATGCTTCGCTCCTCGACCAGGTCGATGATTCCTCTCATATTTCCCTCCAGGCCAATTGGGATGCTCACGAATGCTGCATTGTGGTTTAGTTTGGTTCTGTAGGAAGGAGAGATGTACGTCACAAGACATGAAAAATGCCGTTGCATACAAAAAAATGAAATTATGAAAGAGAAAAGCAGCAATCCTCACATAGAAAATCTATACATTTGTTGGAAAAGCTCGTTTTGGCTCATGATTTCTTGTTTGTTATATTGATCATTAAGCCTCTGGGGAAAATACACATTTTTCTCAACAAGTCAATGATGCCTGCATATAGGAACAATTTAGTAACAGCCATGTAAATAAAGACTTGTAGCTGAGCCCAATCATGTCTGCTGATTGAAATAACCAAGGCTACACAAAATGGCTCTAACTTCACGAGGAATGGCTTGAATTTACATTTGGAAATAAATATATAAATGGAACTGTTGTGTTAGACATTTATAAATCCCTCGTAGAGTCCAGTTTCTCATTAAAAAATATTGGGTTTGATGCTCAGTAACGGATCAAGCTCAGAAAAACAACATCTACGTAAATTAAGAATTAAGTGTCAGTGACGATGAGAGGCCTCATTGCTGTTGATGAGTTTTCTGCCAATCAACTAAATGAACACATTGAATTGCTTCAGCTGTACCTCATCTGCTGCAGGGCTCGGCTGGGGTTGGCACCCATACGGTCTAGTTTGTTGATGAAGGTGAGGAAGGGGACGTTGTAGCGTTTCATCTGCCTGTTTACAGTCATGGTCTGACATTGGACTCCTCCAACCGCACACAGAACCAGCACGGCTCCATCCAGCACACGCAGCGCTCGCTCCACTTCGATGGTGAAGTCCACGTGACCTGGGCAAAACATCAGGACGTTATGTCATGGAGTCAAAGCTGTAGCTTCCTGTCATATAGCAAAAGTTTCTGCATATAGAGACAGCAACAACCATAGTATCAATAAGGGTCCACCTATAAAAAAGCATTTGGACTAGGTGAAGGTTTGACTTGGTGAGGTAGTTGCGGTATGGGTGGATGATTTGCAGTACCTGGTGTGTCAATGATGTTGATGTTGTGGTTCTTCCACACAGTGTACGTAGCAGCTGACTGGATGGTGATGCCTCTCTGTCTCTCCAACTCCATGGAGTCCATAGTGGCTCCAACACCATCTTTCCCTTTCACCTACACACCACAAGAGGATAGCTGTTGGATCCACCACATTACCACCACCAAAGGACACAAGGTGTTACCTGTTGTGCATTGTGTGCACATGGAAATCGATCATATCCACAATCTTTTATATATTACAGCATTTTTGCCATTTCTGCTTTATTGTGATAGGTAAAGTGGAGAGATGAAGAGGAAGGACAGGGCAGAGAGAGGGCATGACATACAGCAAGAGGCACAAGTCATAAATTACCCTTTTCAACTGTAAGGACAAGACAAATGCATTCAGTTTTCTCCCTTTGGCTCGAGTTTTCTGTCATTTAGATTTGTTTGACCAGAATTTATGTATGTCACAAACTTGTGATGACTTTTCTCCATGGTAGGACTATACTCCAGTGTGTGACTGAAAAAACTGTGACGCCGACTGAGACAACGTGAGGCTGCTATATTCTGCCGCTCGTTTACGGCATGTAAACAATATTCATCCAAGACAGGTACGGTGGCCGCAGAGGGTCCAACAAAGCAAAATTGCATTTTACAATTCCACTGCCTGCGCCAGAGTAAAGAAGAAGGTTAATGATGCAAGTGATGGAGAGGAGTAAACAAAGGAAGAGCCGATGGGACTGAGTATCAGTCGGGTGCTGACCTCATGGATCTCTGCTATCCTGCCGGTGTAATAGAGGACGCGTTCGGTCAGGGTAGTCTTCCCCGAGTCGATATGGGCAGAGATTCCGATATTTCGGATCTTTTCGTTAGTAAAAACACCAGAGGAGCATGTCCGACAGCTGTTGATGAGAACCTGTTGAGAAAGCGGAGAACGATCGATACTGAATTGCTGTTCTATCTGGGTTACAAGTACGTGACATGACGTGCAGTGGTCTTATGGCTTACATTACCTGTTTAAGAGTGACGCTCCCAGGAACCAGAAGACGACATCTACTCAAAGACAGTCCCGCTTTTAGAAATCTCATTCTGATAGAAGTCTGGTGTAGCTCAGAGTGGTCGTAAGCGTTCTTTTACACAACAACACCTCTGATTGCCCGGTGAATGTCACGCCGCCACCACTGTGAACTCTGAATCAATACTTCCGGGTCTACGGAAAGTCAGAGGGGCCAAAACACATAAAGGCGGAATAGGTTCGCGCAGTTAAAAACCGTAACCGAGAGGAAGACTTTACTCGTCTGCTCAAAGACATGACGATGTTTCCTAGTGCTAAATGTGTTAAAATGATACAACACATTGTTTCAGTATGCCAAAATATGTCAAATAAATTACGTCTTTGTGTTTTTAAAACACATTTGGTGCAACCATATCAAAATCTTTGTTATTTTTAATGCACGGTTTTGATGTTTTGAACGAAACGTTTTTTGTGTTTCCATCGCTGTCACGTTTTTCCACCGATTTAGCTCTGAGTTGTCTTCACATGAAGAGACACAGCGGCTTCAATAAAGAGGCCACAACAGTGAGTGTGGGTCAACTGCCAGCACTGACTATGTAGTAAAAGGTTCACTGAAAACAGGAAAGAATCTTGGAAAAAAAATACTATTTCTCTGCATCACATTCTTCTGATGGAGATGGATTTGTGAAAAACATACAGGACCACTCATCACAGCACGGGGGGAGTCAGCGCCTCATGTTAGTCATTTACCTTGTTATCAGGTAAGAGGTATTGTGGAGGACTGGGGTGCAGCAGTAGTTAAAATTATAAAACAACAGATAAAACTTTAATCACGCACCGCACAGTTCTGTTGTTGACAAATCAACCGCTAGTTCAATTACTTGTAGCATTTAAATGAATCTTCACATTTTAGTATTTCCTTTATTCAAGTGTTTTCTTGAATTAAAAGTATCATCTGTCTTAGCTGCACACAAACACTAAAAAGTTAATTCAACTGCCTTTGTTTTGACAAGCATTTCCTCTTTCAGTGTAACCTCATGCTGCTATCAAACTTACACTGTGTTACACATACAGAGAGAAACCACAGACACATCCCCTCCGCACTCTGCTGCACAAACACCACTCCTAAACTGAATTCATTTCACACACACGCCGAACGCACACTCTGGTAGGTTTTGACTGATCTTTTTACAGCTTATATTGTGGTATTATAGTGACTGATTTAAAATGACATGCTGTCTGTGTTATTTGGTTCACTTTTACACAAAAGAAACAAATGGATATTTTAATTTTTGCTCTGTGAGGCTATTCATCATTGCTAGAAGAATTTTGATTGCATCATTTTAATGCTAATTAATTCACCTTGAGTTTATTGCAAAACATTTTTTGAGTACAAAAATATTTTGTTTTTTTTTTGTTTAAACTCAATTGTTTCTTGGTAAAAGCCCCCAAATGTATTCTCTCTCTGTACAAGGGCAATATGGTTTTGGAGTTATAGTTGATATACTCTGGGTATGTGATTTTAAGCAATGATAAACCTAGGAAATATTGAGTCTTAAAGGATTTCAGCCCACATTGGAAGCTACAGAGTAGTGTTGCTTTATTGCTACCTCTGAGAATCAAGGTTTTTAAATCTTCAGTACACAAGTGTACTCATCAATATGCTAAACACTGTACAATGTTAGAAGCTTGTAAAAAGCAATAAAATGAAATAGATTAACATGCCCAAAAATCTCACTAATAGGTGAGAAAAAACCTTACCTCTCGCCCTCACACTGGCAGTCCCCAGGTTGCTTTTGAGTTAGGAATCTAGTCCAAGGGCCAAACTGGAAAACCATGGTCTTGGTCGAACTGTGTGGTAGGGTCCTGGGTAGACGGCTCTCAGTCATATCAGTCAACATTTGTCCAACGATCTATCTTTTTTTTAGGTCAGGGAGGCCTGCTGTATCTTACTGATGATACAGATCTTGTCTTATAAACGAAGGAGTATGTTATCAAGTTCAAGGAACCAGCTTTGGAGGATAGTTGGGCCTTGATGGAGGTGTGCTGCTTGAATTAATCTAAGACAGCATGGAATGTATTGGGTCTACCATTGGAGTGCAGTAGCATTATCATTTTGTCCTGACTGAGTGTGTGTGAAAGAATCCATTCAAAGTCAGCATGGCATGAGTTCAGTTGCAGTCACTGCTGTGTGAATCACTAATCTCCAGGCATGATTTTGACTACACAAGAATGAACCTGTCCATGTAATGCTCCAACAACACACACACACACACACACACTGCATAGTACAAAATGAGCTGTGTTTTTCCTCATTCTCCTCTTTCATTCCCGTGTAAGTTTGTTCTCTCATGGACAATGCACAACTCCAGCTTCCTTGGATCTCTGTATCTTTTGCGCAACTGTAACATTTGTACAGTTTATGTAACTATGACGTGTATGTATACATGTGGTAACTGTCTATAAGGAAATAGTCTTCCAAGTAGTACTGTACAAATGAAGTAATACAACACTAAGATTAGTCGTTTCTGTTTTTCCACAGCATTAACACCAAAGGGCTTGTTTACTTTGTTGCACATGAATTTTTGTACAGGTACAGCTGGAAATAATGGTTCAACGAGACTGTCCTAGAAAGCTTGATTTATTAAAATGAACAATTGTGACAGTTATTTTGCTTCACAGTGTACTGCAGTAGTGAGGTCAGTGCTGATTGTTTATTATGATATTAAAAAAAATCCACAGCGTGAGAATGTTTGTGCCTTTTTCACGTTCAGTAAACTTGTAAAATAGAACCCATATAGTATTCCTTACAAACTTAAGGAATTCACTCTGCTCTCAGACTGATCTTTTTTTTTTATATTATTCAATTAGGAATGGTTAATGGGATGTTTATGGATGCAAAATAGAGACCAAATTTCATACAGAAAGAGAACCGTGAGGGTCTTAAACTGACAGGCTCCATACTGTGCGGGGCTAGAATGTGAACATTATAGGCCTACCGGTGTGTAAGGGTTAAATCATGTTAGGTAGAGAAGGTCATCCTCTGTACACAGGAGGGCAGCATTAGTCTGGATCACACTGGCCTGAACTGTAACTCCAGTTATCTCTCGGTGTGTGACTGTGTCGCTGCAATGTGTTTTTCTTTTTACCCACTTAATTCCTCTTAGCTATAGATCGGCAAACAAATACGATCTTGACGTCAAAATGACTAAATCATTAATTAGGCGTCATGAAAGAATTTGATTAATGGAGCCTGGTGTGTACAGATAGAACATGGGCAAACCTTGTTCCGTTCAAAGTGACATTATCAGTTTGAGTAATGCCGTTGGCACGGCTCGGAGGAGTAATTTGGGTTTATGTCCACACAGTTTATGTTTTACTAATTACATGATTCATTTTCTGTTTGTTCCCAGATAGAGAAAATGTCGACATATGAAGAAGAAAGGAATGTCGGAGATTAAGAGTTCCCTGGCCCACAGGGAAAAAAGGGAGTGTGTGACTAACGAGTGACTGTAGTTCGCAGGGCGCTGTGCACTTTACAAAAGCACACCGAGGGTGTGTCTCGGTTACTACTACGGGATGCAGGATGGGTCAAACGCGCTCGGGTCTATCGCGCTGCACGGCCGCCCCTCCTGGCAAAGCGAAATGGAGAGCAGGCGAGACTACCAAACGGCCCCGAGCCCGCATGTTTACGAGCGGCGAGAAGCGGCGGAGTGACCGGTTAAACAGGAATTCGATGAAAAATAAAGAGTTCCTCTGCCTGGGAGGAAAACGTCGAGATTGCGGCCAAACCGAAGAGAAGCCCAGCTGTGGAAAACATGTTGTAGATCCAGCAACGCGCCGCGATCACGGAGTAGAAAAGTTGCCTCGGGACGCGGTTGTGGTGGCGGTTGGAGAACAACAGAGGGCTTCGGGTTGTTTTGAGGGACCGGTCGGCCTGATTGAGAACGCAGAACGCATCCGGCACTATGTAAAACGGCACGAAACGACGGCGTTGTCCGATGCTTCGGGTTTGGCGGGCTGCGACGAGCCAAAGCAGGACAGAGAGGACCATGACTCGGATCCCCCGGAGACCATGGACGACCAGCCACTGGGAAAAGTCAACCAGAGACGAGCTGCTGTTTCTGAGCCTAACACCGTGAGATCAGGCCCACGGCGCCCTTCAGGCCCGCACACCGAACGGACTTCGGCATCGGTTCACCGGTGCTCCGATCAACCTTTGGATAGTGGACCGTCGGCCACACGCGATCAGGCTGAGGGAGAAATGACAAAGAGTGACTGTAGTACCGCTTCCTGTCCCATAGCTGCCGCTGAGCAGAGCGGCTGCTGCCTGGTCCAGACGGAGAACTCCTTACGGGCCCCGCAGAGTCCACCGGGGTGCCGAACGTTCCCTGGAACCATACCGAAGCTCATCATAACCAGAGACCCCAGCCCCAGCCACTCTCAGGGCTCATCAGACTCCCTGAACGTCCGAACGGAGCTCGGCGCCGGGTTGTGCCTGGAACCTCAACCGGACGACGAATCCCCCTGCTCGGACAGCGGCTGTGGAGGGTCCCCGGCTCTGATGCGCTCACCGAGGAAGCTGTCCAACTGCTCCTCCCTCTGCCTGTCCTCTGCCTCGTCCTTCGAGGAGTCCGAGGACGACTTCACCGGCAGCGACATCGAGTCCAGTCTGTCTCCAGCCCGGTGTCCGTCTCTCTCCACCCCGGACGATGGAACGGGGGTGAGTGTGTGTGTTTGTGTGTGTGCTGTGTATCTTAAACTTGTCTCTCTTTAGGAGCTACCCAGTTATGTGTAGTGGCCTATTTCATTTACATTTCTTTACTAAAATATCACAAAACACGGGGAAACTTTTCCATCCAAGTCGTGCGGTGATTCTTCAGCCAGTAGTTTTGCTGGTTTGGCTTTATAAAATAGCGAAACAGCTTTTGACACAACAACAATTCACAACAATTCCTACTGATTGGTTTCAGGCTCAAAATCGATGAGCACCTTCAAAATGACAAACGGAAAACACACAATTCGATTTACAGCTGAATGTGCACAGCTTTGATAGGTCCCAACTTTGACTTCTGTAGTGACATGATCACGAGACTGTCCCCTTCCAGATGATTAATGGTCCATACCCTATAGACTGGGCTTCTTTTCTTTGTCCGTGACAGCCCCGAGGTGCATGACATGACTTCTAAGTTGGAAGTCATGACACTTCCCTCCTGACCCAGGAGGCATTGATGTGCTGTGACCAGAAATGCTTGGAATGAGACTGAGTCTTAAAAACAGGATGTCTCCATTGGAAATTCAGGGTCATTTCCTGACTGTTCTGCACGTTTCAAGATATTAAACTGTCGACCTAGCACGTTTAATGCCCTGACTCAAAAAACAACCAAAACAGCAGAGAGAAGTTGCATTAGCTGATTTTATGAAGTCCAGCCTTTTTTGGTGTGTTATGATGTTTTCCACAGAGAGAAATTGATCTGACAGACAGGGAGTGCCACGACAGGCCTGACAGGTGGGATTTGAACCTGTGTCTCTTTGGCTCTAATTTCCGCTATGCTCTGCAGCAATAGTTCCTCGTTTACTTCAGTTACTTTATGAATGAGAGTGAGTGGAGGCAGGAAGACGAGGTGTGGGGATGTTTACCACTAATTATTGTATTGAATGAATGAATGCTTTCCTGCTCTCTGAGCCTGACCTCATATGTACAGTATGTGTCTGGATAATGAAGACAGATGTTAATATGAGGTGTAGATGAGGCCCCTGAGGTCACACTAGCACCCAGAAGTCCCCTCTCTATATGCCCTGTCATTAGCCTGTTCTTTCCACTCTTTCCTCAGCTGTTAACAGCAGTACTCAATCCTCCCCTCAAGTCCTGCTTGAAATTGAGGCCCTGGTAGATGATGGATGACTCACTATTAGTAACAAGTTGGTCCTATCAACTGTTCTATCAGAGAGAATCAAATAACACGTGTCAATAGAAACAAAGGGGATCAGATTTACTGTGGTTAGGGCCAAATTGCATCTCGTGGCTGTGTTCCATCATCCATAAATGCCTGCTACTGGCCTGGTTTAGTGTTTGCTCTGAGAGAGGTTTTACTGTTGTATCTCCCGCTGGGTAAACTACCACAGTGTTGACAGGCGTCTACACCTCGTTGTTTCAGTGCTTTTTGGTTCCAGCCCGACTCCACAGATTCTCTGATCAAACACACAGTAACAGCATGGGTGAGTTCAGGCAAGATCTTTTGATTTATTATTACTATAAGCACCGCTAGGCCTCGATAACTCATGGATTGGAGACGGGGGAGATGGTGGGTCTCGGTCTCCTTGTTGGGACATGTTTTAGTGTCTACAGTTCCACAGTCTTTTGCCTGTACCAGAGCCAACAATAAACGGAAACAGCAGATTACGTGGACGACGTGCAATACAGGATTTCATGTGAATTCAACTGTGCTCGTGTGGGAGCCTGTGGAGAAATGTTTCAATTCGATTATGATTATGTAGACAATGGTTCGATGAATCAGGATTATTTGATTTATTTGCTAGATTTAATCCAACACAATTTCTTTCGCCTGTTTAAAATTTACAAATAGATCCATAGAGAGGTAATTACACTATATTAGTGAAAAACAAAGAATATATGATATTCTTTGTAGGAGTGTGTTTTAAGGATGATTATGCTTCATGGGGGATTTTTTTAAAATTATGGCTATGGTTATTATACATGTTTTCTAGGTTGACATTATTAAAAACACAGAAAGCATTTGCAGAAAGCAAGTTGCTTAAGTAAGAAAGAAAAGTACAAAACCAAATTTAGAATGGGTATGAAATTAGTTTTTAGAAGTTAGGAGTATTGTTAGTAGTAGGCGTAAAATAATGTGTCCTAATTTTGATACTCACGTCAAATCGGAAATTGACCAATTGTGATATCACATGAGTCAGTGGGTCAGTGTATGACTTTTAGCTTTCACAGTCACTGTCAGGAAATGAGCAAAGGTATTGCGTTTGTTGTATGTTGTAAGAGACGGTGCCCTGGGCTTCCTATTCAAGGCTTTTAACTGCCACATTTTGTGTTCCTGCGTTGACTAAAGATTTCAAATTTACAGTAAGGTGTGTGATGCAGCTGGTAATAGAAGGAGGGTGTGTGTTTTCACTGGTCTTGAAAGCCACGCTGTCAGCTCCTCACCAAACCAGTTGCATTTTGTGCGCTGTGTGACGTAAGCGGTAACTTGCTCACACATGCCGACTGAGAGGTACACGCACACTCACACAGATGCCATCTTGCATTCAGAGTTTGCTATGTGTCATGGAAAATTGGGCTGAAAGCAGAGTCTGTTGCTAGGTGACGTGCTTACCATATATGGTGCTCTTATTTTTTTCTGTGCTTGTCTTGTTCTTTTTTTTCTGGCTCACAGTATCTGCTCTGTCTGTGGCATTTACACACAATTATTAGATTGAAATTTGTGCAAAGGTCTGACCACTCAACAGAGCTTATATTATTGTATAAGTAATGAGAGACTTATATCAGTATTCCTCCCTCTGTCTGGTCTGTGACACACTTTCCCCACGTTTGGTTCAAATGCTTAATATTTTCCACTTAAACACCACGGGCCGCACAGTGGAACATAAAATGAGGGGAAAATCATAAAAGACGGCAGAGAAAGACAAAAACATGCACTGAAGCTTTGAACGTGTAACATGCTTATTTATGCATGCATATTCACACAATCCACAATGGCAGATTTGTTTTCTGTGGCACCCGTTCTACAGAATCCCACACATCTGCCCCACATCACTCTTACAGTGCACACACACTGGTGGGCTCACACAAACCTACGCACAGCCAAAATTCAAGACTGTCTGCCATTTGCACAGGTAGGCATGTACGAGTACAGAGAGAGAGAGGTAGAAGGAGAGCAAAAGGAAGGAAGAGTTGTGGGTATAGCAACATGGAGAGACAGACAGACACTCACAGCGAGAGAGAGAGAGAGAGAGAGAGAGACAGACAGATACTTACAGCGAGAAAGAGAGAGAGAGACCGATACTCACAGCGAGAGAGAGAGAGAGAGAGAGACAGATACGGAGAGAAACATAGTGAGAGACCAAATCAGCAGGTCAACAAAATTGCTTGGAACATAAGGTAAAATAAAATAAAAAAACTGCCCAAAAGAACATTAAGTAAAAGGAAAGATTTAGAAAATCAAAGAAATGATTAAAAATGATACAAACTGGCTTATGTACAGTTGTTTTTTTTTGACAAGGTGCATATATGTAGTGAGTTTGGTGGCTGATACTGTAGCTGTCCAACAGGTTCTCTGTCATAACACACACACACACACACACACACACACACACACACACATGCATGCACACCTCTCTGTGGGTTATGCAGCACTGAGGAATTTGTCACGAAGACAAAAGGAGAGCAGTGGGAAGGAATGGGAAGGCCTGCTGTCCCTGCCCCCATCCTGCCAGCTGCTCACAAATCTGGGAAGGGATTGCCTCTATAGGACCAGTGGGGATTATAGATCAGGAGGGGCAGAGCAGAAGGAAGGTGAAAGACGACAGCGCAGCATGTGGAGGATAATAGTTGGTCCACAGAGAGGGGAAATGATTTTCAATGTGGATAAAAATAAGGGCAAGAGAGGTACGTAGTATGTTTGTGATTTGTCTCCTCATCCCACATGGGGCGGGCCTAACCTGTGTTGTGATCGGCATCGATGTTTTACCAATACGGCGATACGTGAATAATCTGACTCAAGAATTGTAGTTTGTATCTGAATGTGTTTTTTTTTTCCTTCACAGCTAGTTGCTAGGTAAGAGATGGATTTGTTTGATGACACAGGGGAAGATGTTAAGCAATTGATACAGGATGTGAGCAGTGACAGGATGTTGAAAAAAGAGAAATCCGGATGACGAATAGAGGTTGCAGTGAAGTGGGTCAGAGCTGATTTGAACCTTTTAGTTGGGATCATCTACCGGTCTCAGTTTACCTCTCTATACAGCAGGGTGTACACAACAACTGAAGCTAAGCTAAAATCAGGAATAAGGCAAATCTGTATCCAGGAGGCAAAGAATGACTGTGAAGATCATCACAGCCGTGGGGCTATGCGCCTCCCGGGTTGGGTTTGTTTGGGGAGACCCTGTGCTGATGGTGCAGAGTACTTTGTACAGGATGCATTCTCGTTTTCTCTCGGTGGCGATGTGTGTCAGTGTCAGCGCATACATCCTTTTCCACTGCCTCTCTGCCTGCCAGGTAAGAAAATGGATTAACTGATAACACATTACAACAGATAAGAATGCAGTCAGTGTATGATAAACTGGAGAATGTAATAGATGAGAGGGTAGATTATTATTTGCTAGAAAGATAATTGTGGGAAAAAAAATAATAATAGGTTACATTGATTTGTAAATAGTTGTGCTGCTGTCAACCTTCAAAAAAGTGGTTAGATTAATATTTTAGCTACTTGTAGCTCACTAATCCCTAACACTCCAACACCCTATTTATTAGTCGTGTAGTACTAATTTAATTAAGGCTGACAGGCATACAGGTCGAGATATGACTGAGTGAACATGGTCAAGACGAGCGGTACTGTGACTTTAAAGTGGGGAGAGGAAAACAAGCAGGAGAGGAAGGAGTAAGTGGATGATGGGACGTTCATCAGCATTGATGTTACAGTAATGAAATCTTGGAACACGCAGCAGAATAATGCACTTTAGTGTTATTATGTACATTAATTCTGGAGTAGTAGCCACAGGGAGAGAGAGTGGAGATGATGGAAGCTGGACTGTTTGTGCTGTGATGTAGAGTAAATAATTCTGAAAGATATGGAATGGTCGACAGAATGACATACCAGCATATTTACGTTTAGACAATCTCACCAGTGACTCTTGGTCATGGTTAGACAGACACAATTCCAGATAGGAAACACAATCAGCACTATACCTGCAATTTTACAAAATGTGAGGATTTTTGGGACATTTCTACATCCAAATGAGGTCACATTGTTTTTTTAAATGGACCTTGAGAGAAATAACACAATGCATGTAGGTAATTTGTGCTATTTAGACTATTGTGCTATATCATTGAAGTGCTGTTGGCACCTGGAGGACAGTAAAACAGCAGTGGCTGTGCCTAGTTTGAAAAAAAACCAAAACATACCAACAGCAACTACCCAAAGCATTAAAGTACCCAGACCAGGAACATACTAACTTATATGATATTCATATATAATCACATGTAGCCACAGTATTAGACCCCTGAACTATGGATGCAGATGAAAAGTGGCTGTCAGATAGAACACTGTCCTTAAAGTAGTCTAAGGTAAACTTTTAAACTTGTATGTGCATGTCCCCGATAATCACAGTGCACCTGATTCCTCAAACTGCCTCACGGCCTCCTGTGTTATGAACTTTATACAATGGGTTCATAATTATCCCTGACAGCAGCATTTTGGATGCCAGCAGCTTGCTGCACTGACAGGGTGCAGTGTCTTAAAAATGCAGTTGTTCTAAAGCTGGTGATTTTTGTTTTGCTCTAATATTCTTCTCCTGATGTAAACAGAGAAAACAGAATTAATGCTTTAAAATGTCAAGAAATTTTGAGTTGATGTCTGAATGTCAGATATGTCAGTCTTTAAAGAGTTTAAGTTGATGGTTGGCAACAAGGCAAAATAAATAAGATATCCAAATCCAATTTAAGTTTGGATTGAATGAACTTGTTTGGTCTTCGTGGTTGACACAGCATAAAGCAGCCATCGCATCAGAAGCCTGAGTTCACCCCCCGATAGGTCCTTCCACCATGGTTCAGCATCAGCCTTGTCATCTTAACGAATGGACACCCTCCTCACACTCCAATTAGACTTAGTGTATCGATGTGACGTCAGGTGGGCGAAAGGAGTCACCAGGTGGGGCAAAGGCCAAGAAAGGAACAGAAAGATAAGATACGCAACACAACAATGGAACTTTTATCAGGCAATAAGATATTAGCGTATACCAGCGTGGGAAAGCCAGTTTAGGAAGTCAAATAAAAAGCTCAAAACAGATCAGATAAAACGAGTCTAAGGAAATATGGCCTGGGTCCAAAGTCCTCATGTGTAATCATCAACAGTATCAGTCATCTGCACTGGTTAGAACATGAGGAATGAACAATACGGGGAAAAAAAATCTATCTGTTATTTGTTTTGATGGGCTTGATGTAAGGGCTAACGAGTAATCATGCATATTAGTATACTAAGAAAACAAATGCAACTCTGCGAGGATCATTTTTGTAGCACAATATGGTCGGCTGTTTGTGTTCAAAGTTGCTAAACTTGATGTGCCTGTAGAAACGCACAGTACAAATCCCCTCATGGCCTCTTCTTTGAGTGGTGCTTCGCAAATGTATCTTCCCGCCCAATTACCTGCCGAGACACGCCCACTAATTAAAAGGCTCAGTAACCCAAGTTTGGCCACCATCTGTTTTAGTGCAGTGAGAGTGTTTTTGATTAGTTTTTTCTTTAAATGCTTTTCTTTGTCATATATCCCCTTGAAATGCATCAAATAAGAACATCAATCCTACATCATATACAGGGGTGCACATAGTAAGGCATGTTAGGGATGTGCAGTAAATTATGTCCTTGCAGACCATTCAATATTGTCAGACTTCTCTAAACTTTTGCCCCTGTTTCATGTATTGTTACCGACTCTTACTCAGGAACAATTCATTTCACCACAGCTACTAAATGATTCTTAAAAACCTGTAGTCAGGCCGTTTGTGCGCTGCAGCAGTACGTCTCTACCTTCCTCTCAGGTTAATGGAATGCATTTTCAGTTTGAGGGCACGCAGGCGATATAATGTGGACCGCCAATGTGCAGTCTGGATGATGTTGCATGTTGAGGTATGATGGGCAAGTTGTCTCTTGCTCTCCACTACACTCTTTAAACATTTATCAAGAGATTGAGATGGTTGAATTTTGGAACTAGTTTTTGCACAAATAATGCAATCATTCTGGTAAATGAAAGGCCTGTTTGTTTAGTTTAGTCTACAAACAGAGCATTTGGTAAACCCCTTCTCCAGACTGTAAACTATTTAAACATTTCAGTTAGGGAACAGTTGAGTTGACTCAAATAAAGCCTGTTTGTCTTACGGCAAACAGACCCGCTCTGTGCGCTGTGTGTTTATTCCTGCATTAAGACGCTTTTATCGTAACAGAGTTTCAACACAGCAGCTGTGGAAAGAATTCTTTTGAGCCGAGGACAGATACGCTTGCATGTGAAAATAGTAGAGATAGGCCGGACTCAGCGATTCACACCCGACATTTACAGTCATAATAAAAAGATTAACTTTATGATTACAATCCCTTGACTTCATGGGCTAAATTAATCTCTGTCCATTATTACAAATTTATTGGCTTGCATTTAGCTCTGATAACCATGTGAGAAATATAGATAAGTGAACAAAAGTAAACAGGAACTATATAGGGATGTACTGTATGTACCTTCTCTGACCCTGCTGTTTGAGTATTTGGAATATTGTGGTACAAAATTTACCATTCTGATTCGAGCTTGTGTGTGTGAGAGTTTTGGATTTAAACCATCATGATGTGGCACTCTTCGTTCATAGGTTTATGTTGGCACCCAAACTCTAAGCCTTATTCAAGTTGTTGATGTTATTATTCTTATTTTTATCATTCTTTTGTTGATAAGGTATTGTGACCATACAATGGAGCAGGAAGTAATTAACATTGTAAAACTTGGCCTTTGTTCACGCTCAAGTTACAATCACGCATCAAGATTGTGTCCAACCAGTGCCCAGCACAACACTCTCACTTTTCCTTACCCCTGTGATTGCAGAAAACATTTTTTTAATGAGTAGCATTACTGCCATTTTGGAAATATTATGATGTGCTACCATCTCCATATGTGAAATGTAAACAGAGCTCATTGCCCCTCTGGTTGGAGGCTGTTGTTGTTGTAACTGAAACTACAGTGATTGTGACCGTTGTTATTGATTATAAATCAATAACACTCATTCGCTAAAGCCAGCAAATTCTCAAATTCTTAACATGGTATTTGTGGACAGACCTAATAGTTTGTTGATCAATGAGACCACTGTTAACCAGTCCTTCCCTTCTCTCACGCGTGCCTAGTGTATTGTAACACACACACACACACGCGCGCACACATGCACACACATCCCACACTCAGCATTTGATGTTTTGAGTTCCCACTTCCCACACACACATTTTAATCAATGTCACGTTCCTCTCTCCGTGTGCTTGCGTCAAAGACCCTCTCACACACTGTCCTTGCACTGGTCTTTCCCAACACAGATAACCATTACACACACACACACACACCCTATTACACATACCGCGTCAGACAGTGAAGCTCTGTTTTATGACACCCCGCTGGTGGCTTTAGTAAATGTTTTATGAATGGCCTGTGTCACGTATGTTGCGCACATGGCCTTGGCTAAAGGGCAGGGGAGGTCCCATGTTTACAGAAGTGTGTCTGTGTGTTGGTAATGACTCTGTATCTTACCTGATGTGCCATTTGTCTTCTGTAGAATAAGTCTTGGCAGAAGTTAAAGACCATGGTTCACTCTCCCTTCGTCGTGTCCTTCAAGAAGCGTTACCCGTGGGTGCAGCTCGCCGGCCATGCAGGTATGTAAACATATCCAGTTGATATTTCGGTGCACGTCTGTTACATTCTCTACTCTATTCTGTCATCCTTGTGTTTTTTTCTGCCTCATTCTGTCTGTCCCTGTTACCAAGGTAACTTCCATGCAGGGGAATATGGTCGCCTGTTGAAGAAATTCTGTGAGTGTGAGCAGCAGTGCCTACAGAAGCTGATGAAAGACTCGCTGCGCCCCTACGTGCCTGGATATTACGGCGTTGTACAGAGAGAGGAACAGGACTATAACCTGATGGATGACCTGCTGGCTGACTTTGACTCACCCTCCATCATGGACTGTAAGATGGGCAGCAGGTAAGCAGCAAATCATGTTGACTCAAATCTTCTTTTAGGGTTCTGTGTACTGGAAAATGATCCCTTATAACATTTGATTCTCTGACGCCAGAACATACCTGGAAGAGGAGCTGATTAAAGCCCGAGAGCATCCTCGCATGCGAAAGGACATGTATGAAAAGATGGTTGCAGTCGACCCAGGGGCCCCTACCGAGCAGGAGAGAGCCCAGCAGGGGGTCCTCAAACCCAGATACATGCAGTGGAGGGAAACGCTCAGTTCCACTGCCACTCTGGGCTTTCGTATCGAAGGAATTAAGGTCAGAGGTCACGCTGACATTTTTAATTCTTCCTTTATAACATTATGACAACACAAGGTACAGCCAGGCAGAGAGAGAGAGAGAGAG
>OMNV01002212.1:0-12028 GCA_900303265.1 Brotula barbata
ACTGTTACTGTTGTTTATACTTGTCGTTTGATGCTAAATTGATTTTTACCTCAAACTGAAAATTTCCATCCTCCACCCATAGTCTATACTGCTGATCCTCAAATGTAAACTTCATGTTTTAGACAATTTTTTTATTGTTCTCCCTCTCTCTCTCTCATACACACACTCACACACACACACACACACACACTGCACTGACACGACACACAGGAAGACACACCTCTTACACTGCACTGCACACTGTCTATTCCTTACTGTGCCTGTATAATCTCTCTTCATACTTTGCTGCTGTCCGTCTCTCTGGGCCCTGCTGACCTCTCGCGAGACTCAAACTTCTTCTAATGCAATAAAGACAAAAGACAAAACTCTGCAGACTTGTCTTATATTCTTCTCACCAACAGATTTCCACGACAGGATTCATCCAGGTGCTCTGGTTTCCCTTTGATTTGGAAAGACCCAACCTTTGGTTTACCTTCCCCAAAGCAAAGGCTAAAACGTTTACATTTCACCAAACGATACAGTGATTTAGCATGAAACTAGGCATCGTCTCGAGGATCTCTGTACCTGAATGGGAGTTTTTAAGGGCAACATTTCTCAAATGACAAACGACCGAATACCAAAAGTCGGAGGCAGAATGTCCTGAATAGGCTGAACATTGGAGTGTTAAGGGGGGCCTGAAGGTTGAGGTGTACAGGAGCACAAATTTGGAATCGGAATAACGCTGGAGGAGAACATACGGGCTCACAGGTTCAACGCCCACAGTAATCCTGGAAAAGAGTACATGGAGAAGAGACACAGCTGAGACTGGATTCTATGTGGACTGTGAGTCTGCCTGCAGCTTTGAAGGTGTTTACTGATCATTTCACTGTCAGGCAAAGACATCAGTATCATTAGGATATTTAATCAGCCAGAGGGGCTGAGAAAACGCTCTCTTACATTCAGAGCTACTTCATTAAATATGCAAAACTAACCCTTCGTAGATCTAACGAAAATCATAACTTTCAAAAGGATTTGAAGTATTTAGTATCCATTGTCTTTGACTTAACAGCAGCGTGGATGAAGTCAGAGACGTCATAATTCACTCTATCCCAAAGTTAATGTCACAGCTATCATTTGTTTTGTCACTTTGTACAGTTTGATGCTAAAAACAGATTAATCTCAGCTTTTATTATTTATTGTTATCTAGCTGAATCACTGTAGTAATTCATTCATGCATGTATGAACTATTCGTCCATCCATCCATCCATTTTCTAACCCCGGTAAGCGTCGTGCTAGCATCAGGGCTAACAGAGCAGCCCCGACGTCCCTTTCCCAGACATTCTTGCAGAAATCAGAACAAAGATACAACTAAGAACCCAAAGCGCTTCATGAGTTTTGTTTTATTTCCTTTATTTCGGTTTTATTGTCTTTTTCTGATGATTTTCCATCTTCGTTTAATGTCCGCAGTCTCTTGCTGCATTTACACAAATCTCTTTCTTTTCCTGTCATCGTCTTTCATTTGTCCGTGTGTGTAAATGTGACGCAGATTACAGGTGAAGATTTCTGGGCGATGCCCGATGAAGTCTGTTGCCTAGGAAACAGTGAGTATTTGGCACCTGAGTGGTACAGCTCCATGCAGTGCTCTCCTTTTCCAGAGGTGTTTGGGTTCCCCCTCGGCCCAGCTCATGTGGCAGAGGTCAAAGCCATCACTCCAAAACCATCACCTCTCCTGAAGAAGAAGAAGAAGAAGAAACACACAGATTCACTTTACTGAGGTCGACTGATAACATTGGATTGTTTCATAAAACACCTTCTGTCTATGCCGATTTCCTCTTGCTGCACTTCCACAAAGCTCGTCTGTCTTTTCCTGACATCGTCTTTCATCTGTCAAGGTATCTGAACCATATCACATAGATAATAATAGCTGAAGAGTGCCGGTCAATGTCTGATGACATCACTTCCTCAAGGCCGCGGTCAGTTCATCTGTGGCACGGGTTGGTTTTGACAGAAAAGCAGGGGATGAAATGGTTATAAAGAGGATGAATGAGTGCATGCGGACATGTGCCATCTCACACAGCTCAGACTGGATTCTATGTGGGCTGTGACTCCGCCTGCAGCATTACAGGTGTGTACTCATCATTTTCATGTCAGGCAAGGTAAATACATCATCAGGATATTTCATTAGCCAGAGGTGTTGGAGCAACAACATCCAATGATCAAACATGGATTACAGTCAGGGTTCCTTTCAAAAAGCACGTGATGGTAATAACACAGTGTGAAAGCATCCAGACTGTACATCATCACATACATTCATGGTGAATGGTGGTAAGAGTACGTGGTGAACTTTACTGCAATATTTATCGGCCACGAACCGACGTGAAGGAAGTTCCCTGTTCAAATCCTGATTGACAGCAGAGTACGATCAGGTCTCTGTTCCGTACGTCACAAATGGGACAAATCTCTCTGTCCCAAACTTCATGTCAGAGGGTTTCTTTTTTTGGTCACTTTCTACCGTTTGATGCGTAAACATGAAGACGTTCAATAATAATGCACATGCCCTGTTTCCTGGGATCAACAGGCTAACCCACCCTGCTGTCTTAGTGGCCCCTGGACCTCTATCCACCAGGGACTGCAAAGATTTTGCCTCCTTTTTAGAGACAAAATTCCAAAAACTAGAGAAAAATTCAGCGCCTCCGTACCGGGAATGGGATATGTGCTGTCCCTGTCTACTGTCCGTTCCAAGATCATCTCAGTAATATCCTGCAGTGTGTGTTGCATCATTCTTTTCGACTCTTGTACTGTGTGCATGTTTAAGAGTAGTAGTTTATCTTTGCAGATTCTCCTTAAGTGCAACCAGATTTAAAATCAGTCTGAATTGTAAAACTGCTGCAGTCTGAGCTCAGCATAAACAAAAATAAAACCAAAGTCATTGTTTTTGGAGCCAAAGACGAATGAGTCAAAGTCAGTGCACAGCTTCAGTCGGTAATGTTAAAAACCACCAACCAAGTCTTGGTGGTCTTCGTCACGGACTCAGACCTGAATTCAACCTTCACCACCCAAAGTTTCACCATGCTGCTGCTCGAGCCCTCACTCAGACCAACAAATGTGGATCGAATCACTCCAGTTCTTCACACTGGCTTCCTGTCTGTCAAAGATTTGATTTCAATATACCGTCCTTGGTTTATGAAGCTCTGAAAAAAAGACATTTCTGATCTGCTGCCACGTTATGAACCATCCAAATCTCAGGTCGTCTGGGACAGGTCAGCTTTCTGTCAAAACAAAACACGGAGAACAGCATTCTGTGATTTTGCACTTCGTCTCTGGAACAAACTCAGAGAAACCTGCAAGTCTGCTTCTACTCTGAGCTCCTTCAAACAAACACTGAACACTTTCTGTTTGCCTCTGTCCTTTATTACATCAAATTGAAGGCTTTCATCAATATCTTGGAACGTTCATTCTCCCGTTTTTATCAATTCTATTTTTTAATGGGTGGGGGGGAAAGTGGAGCACCAGGAGGAGAACATGGAGACCGACACGCAGAGAGAAGGGGAGGTCGGCCCCGGGATTCAAACCCACAACCTTCTTGTTCTGAGGTAGTTCGTGCTAAGGACATTGTTTTTTAAGGATTTTCCTAATTGTGGACAAACGTCTAATTCAGGTATCAATATTTTACTACTTCATCCATGACTTTTCCTAAGTGATGTGCTTCAATAACAGAACAGTCCACCAGCTGAACTTCATTAGAATGGCCACCAGAGGTCACTATATGGGCGTAAACACTAGGGCGTCGTCAAATCTATTTCGTGATGGGGATCTTGGACTGTGAGCGCTCCGCTTCAGTCAATTGTGTGCAGCTTCTTAGAAAGATGATCAGAAGTTCCGGTACAATTCCAGTTTAAAAAGAACAAACATTACTTGACTCATTTGTTTATTTATTCATTATCTTGGCTGTATTTATTACAGATGGACGTGAAAAGGAAAACTGCTCAGTTTAAATGAAGAAAAGTTCAATTCAATTTAGCTTTGTCTTTGTGTCTCTTCTCATCATTTTTTTTTTTTATTTTCAAAATGTCTTATTTCAAACATCAAAGTCATATTTTATTCGATTGAACAAGGGTGACACAGAGGGTCCCCTGGGTTTCCATCCCAGTCTGACACTGGCCCTTCTGTGTGCAGTTTGTATGTTGTTCCCGGGTCGGTGTGGGTTTCCTCCTGGTACTTTGGTTTTCTCCCAGCAGCTTACGTGAATTGGAGCATCTAAAGGTATGAATGGGAGTGGGACTGCACTGTCTGTCTGTCTGTCTGTCTGTCTGTCTGTCTCCATGTGTCAGGCCTGTGATTGACTGGTGACCTGTCCAAGATGTACCCTGACTTTTGTCCACGTCCACTGGGACAGGCTCCAGCCTCACCATGAATAAGTGGTATAGATGATGGATATTACATAACATTATTTCCAGTTATTGTTTCATTTTTTATTTTCATTTCTACTTTTATTTTAGTTTTGGTGGTGCCAACACAAACACGGACAGGAGAGTCAGACGATGAAATACAATTAAAAAAACAACAATTGCCACGACTACACGTGGAACACATTAACGTCCATCAATCAAAAACGTGGACGGAAGTTGAGAAGAACCTACAAACTCTACCGCCTCATCCAAATCACTGCTGTGTTTTCTCCTCAGTGAAGCTGTCTGACAGCGACGTCTCGTCAGAGTCCACATGCTCATGATGATACGGTGACTCTGGACTAAAAGCTCAACTATTTGGCCACTTCTTTCCTCACATTTCGGAGGTTTTGTTCTCATGAAGAAATCACGCAGCTGCAGTCCAGAAATAAATGAATAAAAGTTCAAGTTTTCCTCCTTACTTTTTCTTTCCGTTTTAGTAACTTGTGTGATATAAAGTCATTCTGCAGAATCAAAGAACTTCATCACTTACTCTCGTTTGGGTCCCTTTTCAGTGGATTAACCATCATGGCGGCCATGTTGTTTACTTCCGGTTTCCAACCCGTCCTCTTCTCATTGCTGCTCTCACAGGGTCAAACCTGATTGGTCCATAGATCCAGTCCAGCCAACCAGCATCCACGGGGCGGAGCTTCTTTCCTTCTCCCCTCTATCAGCCGAGAATACCGACAGATGAACGATTGATAATTAGTCGGCCAGAGCGTTCGATTCATTCTCCTCTCACACAACCCGATTAATAAATGAATGATTTAATGAATTCACTCCGTTTTGCCCCAAATCTGAAATTTCAAGAATTTGACATTAAATTGATACCATTTCTGGCCTGTTGAAATAGAATGTGTAACCATATTTTATTTTGAAAAATGATGCAGTACCATCATACAGCCAGTAAGCGGCAGCAGAAAACTAGTTAAAAGGAAAAAGGCTGGACTTCACTGCAAGAGCCATGTTACTCAAAAGAATCTCTCGCTCCCTCTTCATTCTAATATACAGTACAGATATCTTTTATACAAGTATATATCATTTGTAGAATTAAATAATGATAATCTAATGACTTTGACAGCACAGATAGAAGAGAAACAAAGACCCAGTTCAGTTGAATTCAGACATTCTTTATGGAAATAGAGCAGGTTTCACATCCATCAGTATTCAATGCAGCCAAAAGGTTTCAATCACAATGAATGAAGTCATGTTTATTATTATTTTTGAACCGGAATTCAACTGAAACTGCTGATCAGCTTTTGAAGCACGACGTCATCGTGGCCTGATGTCCAGTGAAAGTGACATCATCGTCGGTCGTCCATCCTACAGATCTTTGGAGCAAACAAAGCCTCTTTGGTATGTACAGAAAAGGTCG
Organism: Brotula barbata; assembly: GCA_900303265.1. NCBI lineage: Eukaryota > Metazoa > Chordata > Actinopteri > Ophidiiformes > Ophidiidae > Brotula > Brotula barbata. The sequence goes on from OMNV01002212.1 coordinate 5,803, forward strand.
TTGTAGTGTCCTGTAGAAAGAGAACAGACATTAGACAACAAACCTTTTAGAGCTCTGTGGTCTGCATGATGAACACTTAACTTTATTATCAAAAATAAGATTTATTTTTGGCTTCGTCATGTTAACTGCACAAACAAAAGGCTCCTGGTCCCCTGTGGCCTTTGGTTGCCTGGGAAACCTGTTGTACCTGATTTGTACAGCTCCACGCAGTTCTCTCCACTTCCGGCGTTGTTGGGTTCCCCCGCGGCCCAGTTCAGGTAGTCGGTAGCGGAGCCATCAGCCCACCGCCATATACCCTCCTGGAGGAGGAAACACACACACACGTTCACGTCATCACAGTTGATTGATAAATCTTTAACATGTATAAGTGTCAACACTTGTGGGCAGATGTTTATTCCACTAACCTTCGTGCTGTCCATGGCTCCGATCCAGGTGTTGAAATAGTCTTTAGAACCTCGACCGATTAAGTCCAGCACAAAACTGACCTCTTTTTTTGAGTGGAGGGAGGCCAGATTTCCTTTCAAGCTGAGGCAGGTGTCCTAATGAGAGGGGAAAGACAGAGGAAGAGAAAAAACTGATACAATGTCTGAATTTAATCGGGAAAAATGAATAGAGAGCAGATAGCAGCGGTTTGTTACCTCAGCTTCCATCCTGGACTTCTGCGCAGCATAAACAATGAAACAACGCCCTCCATACTCAGTCCATCCAGAAGGACAACAAGCTATAAACACATACAATCAATTATTGACTTTAAATCTCTTTTACAGACATTTTTTAACTTGTTGCTCAGCCCAAACATTTCAAGAAATTAATGAAACCCTACCGCTTTCAGCAGTGGCCAGCTGTGGGGGGAAAAAAGACAAAGTCAGTGTGACAATGTTTTACTTTCATGAAGCTCATGGTTTCTAAACAGGTCAACCCACGATTGAAGAAAACCTCCAGAGGATTAAACAAGGAGGAAAAGTAGAGAAAAAACAAAGGAAATAAAAACAGAATGTCTATTGGACTCACCATAGCCACACTGAGGAGCATGATGGAATAAACCAAGGATGCCATCTGTGTGAGAGAGAAATGAAATGACATCCAGACCATCCAGATTAAGAGTTTAGAAACTAGACGGGCTCACATAGAGAGAGAGAGAGAGAGACTCACCTTAGCGATGATGAGGAGGAGCTGATGTAGTAGCAGCAGGTGTCTTCCTCAGGGTTGATGTTGGAGGAAGAAACTGAGCTTTTATACCTTCACCTCTCACTGCGTTTGCTGAATTAATGTGGCGGTTTTGGCTGCTGCAGCCTCAGGGTTGTTGTCTGAATTGAAGATGGAGATAATCCAGCGTCAGAGCGCACGAGTGGATTAGTGGTTAGCTCTGTTGCCTCACGGCAAGAAGGTTGTGCGTTCGAGTCCCGGGGTGGACCTCCCCTCCTCTCTGTGTGTAGTTTCCATGTTCTCCCCGTGTCTGTGTGGGATTTGTAACAGAAAATACAACTTACACTTATATTGTTCTACACATATGCACTAACTTATCAACCTGAACTTTTCAACTCTCACTCATCTCTCACCGACGCACACACATCTACTATACATTGAACGGGGTCTCACTACAGTCAGGCCTCCCTTGGAAGCACCCCTGTCTGAAGCACTGCACCCAGGATGCGCCTGGTAGTGCACACACACCAACACAGAAACAGATAACACTGTCTATTCCTTACTGTGCCTGTATAATCTCTCTTCATACTTTGCTGCTGTCCGTCTCTCTGGGCCCTGCTGACCTCTCGCGAGACTCAAACTTCTTCTAATGCAATAAAGACAAAGGACAAAACTCTGCAGACTTGTCTTATATTCTTCTCACCAACAGATTTCCGTGACAAATTGGTGCCGTGACCCAGATGCCACGAGTGATCTCGCTCCGGTTCCGGATCGACTGGGAACCTGCAGCTGCGGTCAGAAGAGCGGTCCTCTGTCGTTCCAATTCCTCCCCTACAAAGAGGGTTGAGAAGAGGTAACTTGGATTGGGAAGGACGAGACACCGCTGGCATCCGACGAGACCGAGGTGAGAGGAATATTTACTGCATTTAAGAGTCTGAGGGTTAAATCTCCCACTAAGAAGAGTGTTGGTGGACGCACCATAATTATTGCCGTAGGTTTTATGTCTGTTGTCTTCAGCCCAGTAATCCTGTGTCACACCAGTAACATATTACCAGAGAAACCGCATAATTAGAGACGGGAAAAAGTCAGAGTAAGAGTCAAAGAGGCTGTAGAGACTCCTCATCGCCCATTTCCCATCCACCTAAGATGCCACCCTTGTTGAAATGAATGGCTAAAAAATATCCAGGATCATTAAAAGAATTTACAGACTGTAAAAAAATGAGGATTCCATCTGGTGGATGTTTCAGTCTTGATCAATTGGATCAGCTGAAAATTCAAATGGAAAAGGAAGAGGAAGAGTCTGAGAAGAGGTTTGCAGAATTGTCCAAAAAAGGGAAGAAGAAGTTTACGCCATTGAAGGCGGATTGGAAGGTATCCAGTATGTGGAGAGGAGAAGCTGAGAATAGAGAAAAAGGGCAAAATAGAGAGCAACCAGTAAGTCTGAAGGAAAGGAGGAAAAAGATGAACAATCACAGCAAACACAACTAACAGGACCGAACACATTGGATCCTTCTCTGTGCGAGTTTTTTTAAGGGACCGGGGAGAAAATTTGATCTGGACCTGGACTCCGGTCTTCCTCCACCCCCATATGCTCCTCACCGGCCACCTCCACTGGTGATGGCTGCAGCACGAGGTCCTGCATCACGGCCTCCTATGCCACGGCCTGGAGCAGCCGATCCACCTGAACCCCTCCTGTCCATGATGGAAGTGACCGGAGCTCAGGGGACTGCATTGGTGTTCAGACTGGGGTCTGAACAGGACATCAGAGAAATAACCCTGATCTCACTGCTGCTGTCAGACGTCAGCGTTTCACTTGGAAGACCTGCATATTATCTACCATTCTTGAGTACACAGAAAATGCTGAAGACGGTGCAAATACTGCAGTTGAAAGAGAGAAGGCTACACGTGACAAAAACACTCAAGACGCACAGCTCACTAGGTACCAAGCGATGACAGGCACGAACACGGGACGGGGCCGAGGACGAGGTGGACGTGGCAGAGGACGAAGCCAGCGTTACTCCAATCTCGCCCGCGAATCCGATGTGTGCTACGCCTGTGGAAAACGTGGCCATCGGGCCAAATGCTGTCCATCCAATGACAAGACTGAGGAGCAGAGACGGGGCAGGGAGACCGGATGAAGGACGGAGATCATCACACACTCACTGGTCAGACGATGGGTGAGTCAGACTTCACATTAAATACCATTCATGGTTGGCAAATGCTACTTAACGCAGATAATGGTTACAAAAAATTACCACAAGTGACTGTAACTGTTGATGGCAACGATTTGACATTTTTATTGGACTCAGGCGAAACTCGATCTGTTAGGAAATCTGAATTCATCAAATCCCCAAAACTAAGTGGGAGAATGTGCAAAACAGTTGGTGCAGGTGGAATTCATTGTTTTCAACCTATTTCTATCCCCCTGTCCTGCACCTATAATGATATGACTGTAAAACATTCATTTCTAGTGTCATAAAACTGTCCTATTCATCTCATGGGCAGAGATTTGATGTGTCATTTTGGCATCGTCCTCACTTCATATCCTGAAGGACTTCAAACATCACAACCACCAATACAAGCTGTGAATATGCCGATCAATGAGTTGCTTTGGGCGTGTGAATGGCAGTTGATGCCTCCTCGGTGTGATTCTCTCACCCACAGCCTAATCACGTTTGCTCACACACACACACACACACACACTGCACTGACACGACACACAGGAAGACACACCTCTTACACTGCACTGCACACTGTCTATTCCTTACTGTGCCTGTATAATCTCTCTTCATACTTTGCTCGTGGTCAGTCTCTCTGGGCCCTGCTGACCTCTCGCGAGACTCAGACTTCTTCTAATGCAATAAAGACAAAAGACAAAACTCTGCAGACTTGTCTTATATTCTTCTCACCAACAGATTTCCACGACAGTGCTCTTACGTTTTCGGCTACAATTATTTCATTCATCGATGTCCATGTCAAGAGCGGGGTGGTCATGTCTGCAATGTGCAGTGATGCTCGACAGTAAATACTCAGCTGTATGAATATTTCGACTATTGGTCCCATGCAGAGTCCAGTGTCGGCTTTAACAGGACAGTACAATAGGACAGAATATGTGTGAATATCCAAATACCCACGGGACTAGAACTCCTAGAAGTTTACACATTTTAATTTTTCACATTTTTACACATTTCTTGTGTATTTGTAAGCATTGGACGTTGCCTACTAAATTTCATACAAGGACATTTAAGGTATTGTATTGTATTGCACTGTTTACTGGGGTTGTTGATTTCATTTGACTCCAGTCTTTTTTCTGATCTGATATCTGAAGTATAAACAGATTTTTTTTTACAGGTTTGCTGCTCCAATTACCGGTAGTGTACGATTGTAAACTCTGTCCCGCAAATAAAACAGACTAAAATGAATTTATGTTGTTTACCTTCAGCTACATCACAGTCTGCTCGTTTTGGAGCTGTCCTCCCCATAAAAGCTGAAAACCCTCTCACTGTGCTGGTGTGTAATAACTCGACCCACCAATTTCCTCTCTCAGGGGTGGAAACAGATCGCTGTAATATCTGTATGCCAGCTGTTGCTTGCCCATTTTGTGACACTTCATCAACACTCAAACGAGTGGGAGTAAGCTCTCGGGGAGTATGGTCAGTGGGAACTGGTGTTTCTGATATTTAACTGACATTTCATACAGTGCCTCCAGAGAGTTTATGGTCTGTACAAAACAGATCAAATGAATGTGGGTCTGAGAAATGTTAACATGATGCTGCATGTCCTGCTGTCACTGCCATCAAGGTATCTTAAACAGTAGTTGTATTTAAAGAAAACCAATTGATCCAGTAAAACCCAATATAATCCCAGTACTTGGTTTTGATTCAATTGTATATGGGTCTAAAGTAGAAATGGTTGCTTTAAATAGGGAAAAAAGAGGACATTCAAGTTCCCTATATAACAAAGACGCTGTGGAAGGAATAGGAAGGGGGATAGTTACTCTCCTTACATAGTGAAAAAATTTTCCTGAAAACTTTTTTTGAAATTTGTCTTAATTTGTGTTTTATTTTCTAGGGTGTTTTATGTGACAGTTAAGTTGCAGGAACCATATTGTGCAACTTTGTAGTGCATCAACAAGTTAGAATGTCCAGAATGTCTCATTTTCCATGTCACGTAATTCACACAATCCATTTGATGAAGGAGAATAAAAAGATGAGTGGACACAAACCACATTTTATTTACAGCAGGTGTGCTGATGAGTGCGGTTTGGCTTACAAGTGCAAATTTAATTGAATTTCCAAGCAGATTAGTCGGGAATACATCACTTGTCTTTGTGACATTAACTTAAACATATAGGGGCCTATTTAGATGATCTATGGTACACTACAGTGCCCCGTGTTGATGTGTGTACAAGACCATCTGCTATTCAGATGCCACGTAATCTCAGTGATGCACCGGTCGGAGGGGGTATTATATGGGCTTCTATGTTTTAGACTGAACATAAATTGAACCAAGCAGAGCATCACCTGCCACTCCCTTCAAGCATTGTTACTCACAGGACACAGACTAGACTAGGTCTAACAGGGAGGACAGAGTTGAAATAGATTTGCTTGTGCAAGGTGAAAGCGCGTGAGCAAATCATTGACAGAAGCGGCACTCAACCACAGAAGTGAAAGAAGATTTTACGGACTTTTAATTAGCTGTGACCCATTGAAGACGGTTCACAAACATTTGTGCACAGATGGGTGGAAGTGCATTTGCTACTTACACAATATGGCCGCTGACAATTGTGTCGGCTTCACGTTAGCAACGCCTGCGCTGACATTGTGCGCCGGGTTTAAGATATGGGAGTAGGAGTTAATTTATCAAATCAATTATAATTTTTCATCTTTTTTGTTTTTCTCATTTAAATGTTTTAGTTTCATCCCTCACAGGCATCGACGCAACATAACAACAAAACCTGTCGATCACAAATCCTCAACTCCCAAAACCTCCAAACAACAAAAGAGCTGTAATTACATTACGGGCCTGGTGCTGTGTGTGTGTGTGTGTGTGTGTGTGTGTGTGTGTGTGTGTGTGTGTG
>OMNV01002212.1:12048-44925 GCA_900303265.1 Brotula barbata
CAGTTGGCGAGCCGCTCCTCCATCTAATATTTTTCAGGGGAGTAAATGTCTCCACCCACATTTACCTTTATTCAAATTGAATTTTTATTAGAAACACTTAAGCATACACTTGTGTATAAATGATAGACACACACAGCAATCAGGCATTCAAACAGCTCTGTAAGAGGCTGTGAACAATGAGTTGGGTTTGATTACATCAGAGAGTATTCAGCTGTGTGCGCACACACACACACACTCACACAGCTAAGAATCAATCTCCTTGGTGTGCACAATTGATTCATTTGGCTCTGAAGGGATTGTATGTTATTCATTAATGCCATAGACAGAGGAGTCTGATTAATGAGCTGCTGTTTCTCTCAGATGAGGGACCTTTGGTGGATGTGTGAAATACTTGAGCAGCCCAAATTTCAGATGCTTTCTTACCTTAATGCTACAGTTTGTATCTTTAACTGCTTCCATCAGTGCTAAGACTGCTGTGTTGATGGTGGTAGGACGAAATGTTATTTGCAAATAGACTTCACCTGCGTTATTACTATAGCAACAGTTAATGGATTTGAAGGTGGGGCTAATTGAAATTAACGAGTAGTGTGGGCTGTTCATGAATCCTCAGGTTCATTGTTGAAAAACGTTCATTTATTTTTATTCATGCTTGATAAAACCAGGAAAGACCAAGGAAGGAGGTACAGTATCTCTAGTTCTGGTGAAGATGGAACAGTACTGGTGACGGTGCAGAAATGGGAGTTGCAGCAGGAGTAAGAGAAATGGAAAACAAAGGCACGCACGCACACACACACACACACACACACACACACTGCCAGATGGCCATAACACCATGTTATTGAGATCATTTCTATGACGTCCCTAAGATCTCATTCCCCTTCATAAACATAGAATGTCACCACTTCCGTACCACTGATGACCTGATTTATTAAAGAAACCAAATTTAGGTACGATGTCACATATAAATCAGAATACATAATTTGCATATATCTAATTTGAAATGTCTATATTCGCTGTTATATTATGGAAACATTACATATTGCAACTCAAATATAAACAATGAAATGCTGAAATGCTGAGAGAACGCATAATCTTGACTTCTCGACTTCCTCCTGTGTTTCATTGCTTTATTCAGAGACATTACAGTGTTTCTCCAAATCTACACTTTTTACACATGTTTATTCACATCACTTTTATCTTTTTCTTTTCACTTGTTATATCATTGTTTTTCCTGCTTTTCACCTTTCATATGAAACATGTATTTGATTCAATAATGCAGCACTTAAAGCATCAAATAGTGACTGCCTGATGTAACTTCAGTATAATTGGCCACTTAAGGGCCAGATGAGTCTCTGAGGGTTCTGTAGTGTCTGGACCATCAAGCTCAATGCAGCACCATGTCTCCTGATAACAACAATAAAGTTGATCTGGGTTTGGGTTTTTTTAATACTTAAAATAAAAGCAAAATATACAGCAACAAGAGCAGGACAAGGCTCCCAGTGGCTGCAGTGTTCATCACACCCTGCAGTGGATCTGTCTTAGAACTCAATCATCTGTCTATCCATCCATCCATTATCCATTCGTTTTGTTCTTTTATCTCATCATATGTACATCCTTGACGTGAAGGCTGTCTCAGTTCACTGACACTAAATGATCATTAAATATGCTGTCTACTTATTTTGAACAGTTTTTAAGATGGCAGCATACGTATCCTTAATCAATGAGGCTTTTGTGAAACTTATCAACTTCCAAATGTCCTCATGTTTGGATTTTTCTGTCATAAATGGTTTCAAATGGGCGAGGCAAACTCATGCTCTCACTAATGGTAACGTTGGCGAACCCAGGTACCTGTAGGGTTACGCAAACATTTCTTCATTTGATGACAGTTCTACAGCACTCTGGTCTCTTTAGCTGCTCTTCCAAAAAGGCCCAGTTCAATACAATCCCATTCAATATCTGCATCGACATAAACACCACACCGATCAGTCAGCGGTCCTCCAAAGTGCCTTACTTTGTTCAGGTGGGGACTGAGCAAATTTACCTCTACTGTCTGCGACAAGTGATCATTTAATACGAGCACCAAAAAACACTCAGCGCTATTAAAGTGTCAGCGTACATAAATCACAGCGACACATAAAGTTTACCCAAAGACACGACCCTGAGTGTGATGGTAAAGAGAAGACATATACAACTGTCCGCTCTCCCATATACCTCACGTACGCAGCGGGATGTTTTACAGTTCAGTAAGAGGGGTGATGTTACAAAAAAGTTGCACCTTTAATAAAGGAGTTGTCTATTGTGGATACACTCTGACTTTGAAACGTCCTTGGGGATTTCAAATAGTCTTGCCGATGCTGTTTTCTTTGGGACGATGCAGCCTCACTGTACTTACCAAGGGCTGTGAGTTGCATAGAGCCAATCGGGCTGTAAAACATTTTAGTGCTCATAAAGCTACAGCACGTTATGGCTGTTCTTGGATTGTTTCTTGGCTCGAGCTGCTGCCTTTGGTAACAAACTGCCTGGCCCATCTGTCTCTCCTCTGATCTGCTCCGTCTTTCTTATCATCTTACTTGCAGGATGGTTACAAGTTGCTCGAAGTCTCCTGTTCTGACCTGTGGATCATCTACCTTCAGGGTGCCCTGCAGCATCCCAGAGGCCCAGCGTGCAGATGGGGCCACACATGCAGAAGAAGAAAACAGAAATGATTATGGATTATTTATTAAGTTCTGTTTTCAACTGCTGTTGGAAATCCAGCAACACAACAACAACAAGCCATTGTTTTGTTTGAAGAGCTGGAGGGCACTCTGAAAGCACAAAGCTTTACCATACACACAAAAATGGAAAAAACATCTTTAATAGTCATGTGCAGTAATGCTGAGATAGGAAGGAAAGAGGTCAACATCATCTCAAGCACTGGTTCATCCAGGATGAATGCAAAATCTCTGTTCCCATAGCCCGTTATTTTTCAGGGCACATAGGTGAATTCTGACGTGCTTGCTGTCAGTGTTAACATGTTACTACAACATGTTACTACTACATGTTACAAATGATATCGAAATCAGAGACAAGATGTGTGTGCAGCCTAGAGCTAATGAATTTACCTGGAAACATACAGACATCAACCTCCTTTGTTATACTGATGACAAGTCACCACCTGGCACCCAAAATTTTGTGCTGCCACAATTCCTCAGTTTTGTGGGCTATTTATTAACACCGATGATGTGGATAGAGGCTATCCGTCTGACTGAGAACATACCTGCAAACTAATGAATGAGTGGAGATGTGACAGTAAGGAAAGAGGCTGTGAGATTTAATGTAACCTTAATGTTATCTCATCTTCCTCTTTCTCTCTGCCTGACATGGATAAGCGGTTTATATGAAGAATGGCTGCTGGACATGAGTGTGACACCCAAATAAGCGCTGAAATATATACAGGTGTACTTCAATAAGAAAGTCAACAGTCAGTGTGGGTCAAAATGGCATGAAAGGCTGTTTTATTACAATACGGGTCATTAATATCAGTTATAAACGTTAAAATATGGCACGTCAGTCACAGCAGTCAGCTGGCCGATGCAGCAGCTATCAGTGAATCAACATGCAGTTTACGGCAGAGCCCCAAAACCTGCAGAACAGCCTCTCGGTGAAGCCCTTCGTCAATCATTTGTGCATTAAAAACGGCCACAAACGGCAAATAAATATGGCCGTGTGCCGTATAAGATACACAGTCAAATTGCAATTACGCAAAAAAGGTGCATCATTACAGAAGATAAGCAGAGTGAGGGTAATTTGTGACTTCCTCCCTTGTGACGCTCACAGCGGTCGTTCATTAGAAACAGCAGCACCATTATCCAAAGACATAAAGCGTCACTGTCAATGGGAACGGTTTGACATTGATCACCCTCACAGGCTGAAGCCCAGGCCAGAGAAGAGGTGAACCCATGGGTGACGGATGGAAAGCTCAGTCCATAACAATAAAACGTATTGATCGTCAGACTATCCCTTGAGAAATAAATTGAATTATTATGAATGCTTCCTTGTCCTTGATGGAAAGAGATAAGCTTCTATAATGGATTCTGTATGACCAATTTATTTCTATTACTAATGCCAGATGCACTTTAAACACTGCATGATAGTAAAATATGTATATATACAACTTTTTTATGAGGTCGCTTATTGTTTAACGGTGTGGTGTCATGAATAGGGAAGGCGACTGTTTATACAGAATGAGAAATGCAGATCTACTCCGACATCTCACTGTGAAGAAGCTCCAGTAAGCAGCATAGCAACACAACAAAATGCATGCTTTTTATTTTCCAAGGTTGCTGAAACTCAACTCAAGTTTACTTTTAATGTCTTATGTTTATAGCCTATACAAACTCATCATATATCGAGTATGAATGTATGTTTTCCTCGGATGTTCACTCACAGAATCAGATCCGTTTAGAATTGATGGAGGTTTTTGTCCACAGACATTCAAAAGCTGTTCTTTCCTGCTGCCAGAGAGTTACATTTTTTATTTTACTCATTTTTAACTCCTCTGATAGCAATAACTCAGAAAATGATTGTTCTGATATTATTGTGTGTTGAGGAATGTATTCCGTGTTTTTTTTGTGATTACTGCCCCACAATACAATGCGAGAGGAACAATTTGAGGAGCTGTGCAGAGCTGTAAATTAAAACAAATTCTACAGCCTACATTACTCAAACAGTTCTGTGTATATGAAAATGGGCATTCGCTGTCCTCTTATTACAAATAGTAATTACAACACTACTGTCTAAGAACAACAAATAAGAGTGATCATAATATCATTTTGAATATTATACTATGCAGTACAGTTGTCAAACTGCTCTGTGTTGAGTCCCACTGATACCCGGACGTGGTGTAAGGTACTGTGCTGTACCTATCATAATAAAGCAGAAATGCAAATACATGTACTGTATATATATATTTTTTTTTTTTCTTACAGACCTACGTCCACCAGGGGGCAGCAACTTTCATGTCAAAGGTGAGGGGCTTCTGGGGAAGGACATTAACCACCATCTCCCAGTCTGGGTTATTTGAGTATTCACTATGAGGAACATGGAAGAAAAAAATATTTTGTTCTTTTTTTTCTGTTTGTAGTGTAAATTCATTGAAAAAATATTTTGATCATAAACCCGGTCCCAAGGGCCCTGAGTGTTGTTTTGCCAATTAGATAAATATATCCCTGATACAAAAATGTAATAATATTCTGACATGTGACTGCAGACAGAAATGATGTACGGTACAGTAATTCTAGTCTTTGCCTGTTTGCAGCATCTTACTCAATGTTTGCCTTCTAAAGACAGAGTAGCCCTCGTGTCAGCATGCGGCTCTGTGTGACTATCTGTTATCACGATGAGGGAGAGTTCCTCCTTCTCTTATAAATCTTCCATCTTCATTTACAGCGTCCGATGGTGCAGTGAAACACAAGCTTTAACTGCTCAGTTAATCTTCCCACTCTGCATCTCTGCTGGCCATTACAGCTCACTGAGTCCATCCATCACGCCAGTCTTTGACTACATTACAGATCAGGAGGAGGCGACTTGACACGTCTGAACAGGACTGAAAGGGAAAAGGAGTCAATAACGGCAGGTTGGACTGCAGCAGGGGCAAAAGAGATCTTGAAGTGATACACTGCGATTGATTAAAAATATACCCCTTGCACTCTAAGATCACCACCGATGGATCCATCATTGTTTTACAATTTAGTGAAAAGCTCAAAGTTTCTGAATCTTCCAAATATATATCAGGATGTATTTTGGGGGAAATCTATGTAAAATGGTAGCCAACACATGTAGAACAAATGGAGGGAAACGGAAAACAAAAAGACATGGCCTAAAAAAGGGTAAGAGATACGAGAATGTACTCATTATATAATGTGATCTACTCAATTACAAATGAATTAATTGATTAAAAATAATAAATTAATAAACAAATGTGTTCAATCTGGAATATACATTTGGCTTTAATTGTGACGTGCAGTACTTTTATGTGTGCTCTATTGAACAAATTGTCACATGGATCCATAGGAGTCCATTCAAATGGGCACAGCCTGGAAAGCCACTGCCAAAATTCTCTCATATCCAGACTCATTGATCCAGATTTGGAGGATTATAGCCCTCATATAAAACTTAACAAATAAAAGCAGAAACAAACAACAACAATTATAAATAGAGAAGAAGAAACACAAGAAATATAAATTGTAAATTGGACTGTCCGGCTCTGGAGTTTGGAGGAAAGGAACAAATGTTGTTCACTTCCAGTTGGAGGACAATCTAAATTGTTTAATAATTTTTAACTAAGAAACCAAATGAGACATTTCATTCATCTTTGTGCCAATAAGTCTCCTATTGGCTTTTTTTGGAGGAAAATGAGTCAGGGTTTCTGTAAATCCTTAATGACCAGGGAGTGTGAGTTCGTTAATCTGCCCCCGCACTGACAGTTTTCTCTGCACCCTGAAAGTCAATTTCGGGCTCCTTAATGAGGTCCTCACCTTGACTCACCACCAGGTGCTGCGTGATGAACAGTGTGTCGGCACCTTCCAAAAGTTACTGGGGCAATGTGAACAAGTCAAACTAAATTTTTGCTTTTAGTTTTGTTGATGTTTTAGCCAGAATTCTGAAGTGACACTGTTAGAATAGTGTACCTGTGCCCCCAAAACAGAGCCTCTTTGAATCCAAGACCAGAGCTGGAAGCCACGCCAAATGAAATATTCATCCATGTACCTAAGTACTAAATAGATAGACAGATAGACAGACAGACAGACCGATAGATAGATAGATAAATTCTAAATCTATACAAGTGTTGTATAATCAGCTTATGTAGTGTGATGTTGTGATGATCTCCAGTCAATACTCTTTGGTTCACCCCCCAGTCAGGCTTGGATCGTAAAGATGAGTGACATGAGGAGAAATTACCAAGCACAAAGCATCCTATTGCTGACCACCCATCCTTGCCAACAAATTATGACTGGATTCCATTAATGAAAACACGCATACTCTTATCTATTGTATGCAAAATAATTAAGTTGTTGTTTCACCTTCTTCCTCATGTAAGACTAGTCCCAGTATATATTCAGTACTGTGCAAAAGTCTTGGTCCTCCACTAACAGACCTGGTGTAATGGACCTTTTTCCCAGCAGTCATTCTGACGGTAAAAAGTGATGAAAGTAGGACAAACACAGGTGTTAGCAATGACATTAATTAGGGTTCCATACCATTTAGGTTGAAGAGAGCCTGGTCCCAAGGGAGCTCACACTAAATCCTTGACACTTTAGCCTGTAGAAGCTGTTCTTTTCTGATTTTTACTGTTTTTTATTACTGCATACACATTTCCTGTATTTTTTGGTTGTGTTCTAATAAAGAGACAGATAGCATTGCTAAAACAAAAAATCTAATGGTGGCCTAAGCCTTTTGCACATTGTATATATACTATATGTATGTGTATATATACATATATGTATATCACTATTACTCATGAAACCGAATTGATCTGTTTTTGGAATGTTGCTGTTTATATCTATCTGGGAGGGTTTGAACACAGAGTGGGTGAGGTCTGGTTTATGTTATGGAGTGGGGTAAAAAAAGTCTTAAATTGTCTTAAACAAAGAACTTGTTAGTTGCATGGAGTTCAGAGCTTAATCTCAGAAAAATTAGCTTTCAGAAAAAATGTAAAAATCTCACTTGAATATATGGTCTCCCTTCAATGTTGATGTGAGCAACATCCAAATACTAATTATGATAATTACGGCATCAGACCCAGTGAAAATTCCTGCAACGATTTTTTTTAAACAACAACAATTGAGTACATGGGTTAAATCATACATCCAAAACCAAAAACTGCATCAGCATTAGCAATACAGCATAAGTTGTAACATCAAGATTTCTATGTAGCACTCTCTAAATAAAATCTTCTTCCCTCAGTCATTCTGTTTTGTAAACTATAGATAGACTATAGACTGTAATGAATTCTATAAAGCTGTTGACATTCTTTACTCAATGTTCTGATTGACTGGAAGTAATATTACTGAATTTCTAACAGCAGACTGAATACAGATGTAAATGGAAACTTCATTATTTAATTTACTGTGCTCGATTTAGGTGTTCCAATTAACAAATAATGACAACATTACTGACGTTTTCTTAACTGTGACCAATTTACATTTACAGTACACCACCGAGTACAAGTTATCCAGTTGCTCAGACTTTTTGGTCATTTTGACACACACTCAAATGTGTGTTGTGAACATAAAAACAGTTTAAAAAAAGAACAAGGATTTGTATGTTCTGGAATCTGTTTGGGATCATTTATGTGTATGTGTACCTGTCAACATGATCTGGACACAAAGATTTCTGTCCTATTCCAAGTAGCACGTCATAACATGCGACACTCTTCTACTTTTACTTCATAGAGTGATACAGCCCACGTATCGCCAAGGATTCCAATCTTTTATTTTTCCTCTTAAAATAACAATATAATATAAGTTGTTGTGAACAAGTCAAGAAAGCCGACACTAGTGGAATGACCTCTGTCTCATTTCCATTATCTGTGGTGCTGTTTACATGCTCACCTTGTTTCAGGTCCATACAGGAAACACAGGAATCTGATACACACTGACTGTAAATGAAGATATAAAACAAAATAAAAATACAGACTGAAAATGAAGAGCTCATTTGCAAAACCTGTTTTTTTTTTTATATAATGGTGAAAATCAAATAAATTTAAAATAACAGAAGTTAAACAAAAGTTGTTTGATATGACCTGGAATACAGAATAAAAATACAAATAATCCAATTTAATTTGAAAAAAAAGGTAGTCATTTGTTTTAGCAATTGAACTCATTTGAAAGTGATTAGGACAGCAAGACCTGTAGTACCAAGTGGTACTATTAAGTAGTTTTGGGGAAAATGTGGAATACAGTTTACAATACCGACATAGTAAGTCAATATAGGAAGTGTCCTATAGTGAGGAATACATTTATTTGCGAACAAGCTGTCATTCAAGTTGAGTCAACACAAGACGATTAAAATAAATTTCTTGTTTTTCTGTCCTGCCCACCGAAATGAGTATGGAGTATGGAAAAGTGTAAAATAAAATAATCGACTAAAGAAGAAACCCACGGTCACTTTCTAGATATAAACATCTTTCAGTACCTGCATTTTACAGTAAACACGAAAGGAACAGAAATCAATGGATGTAGATTTGACATCCAGTATCATAAATAAACAATGGTCTGTACACAACGGTTTAACGGTGCTACATGAAGCGTTTTCTCAAGATTTAGGGGACATGCTCTGTAAAATGTCAATTCCTGTTCTGTGATGGATTTAACATATTTTCAACCCAGCGGCACGATGCGTAATGGGGAATGGAGGCTGCTGGACTGCACAATTCCCATTCCCATACACCGATCAAAATGTATATATTAATCCCAAAATAGTTTAGTGATGTTGAAATAATACATATAGCACCTTAAAATATAAATATCCTTTTTCCTTTGCTTCAAAAAACAACATCAAGTCACAGGTCTCAAGGTCAAATAGTTTACACTCCGTTTTTCACAATGAATATAGATTTATACTTCTTAATATACAGAGAACATTTAAGTCCACTCTTTCATTTTACTGTGGGATTCGTCTTCTATCTGTTGATGCTCTCCTTCAAACATAACTTAATGACTGCTGTGATTTCTTGTTTTGGTGGTGCAACCTCTAGCACGGTTCAGACACATCCTGACTCCGCCCACAATGGCCACACCTCACAGTCTTCTCCCATTCCCATGTTTCCTCCCTCCTCTCAGCACTGCTCCTCTCCCAGGGAGTCTGTGTTTTCCCCCAGGTCTATGGTGGCTGTTGTGGCTCTCTTGCTCCTACCGGGACCTGGAACTGGACCTGGCCCTGGACCCCCAACCACTTGTCCAGCTCCAGGTCCACCCATTCCTGGGATACCGCCACCTCCGTGGTTTGGGTAAACCTCTACTGTGCTGGATATGGACTGGAGGGAGCAGTCCCGGAAGTAGTGGAAGGCCTCCTGGTCCAGGTAGTTCTGCTCCTCACGCAGGCCCTGCTCGAACAGCTTACGTTTGTGGCGGAACTCGATCACTGTCTTGGTGTAGGAGTTGAGGGTTGTGACTGAAGCGGCCATGCAGCAGGTGAACGAACCCCACGCCATGCTGTTTGGACAGACAGAGAGACGGATGTGATGGAGTGAAGTGGGAGAAAAACAGAATCTTTGGGATGGTATTTAAAGTGCTTATTTCAAACATTCTTCTCCTTAGAATCATTCCATTTCTCACACTAGAAGGGTTCGCTGTCTCGGAAGCAGGGTTTTGTTCGGTGAATTACATGGCCATAGTCAATTAGTCAACTGTTTTACATCCGTGAAGACACTTCTGTATTGGCAAAAGACTAAAAGAGTGATAAATTTTGAGATAAGGGCCTTTGCTGTAGAGGACATCTTGTAATGAAAGACTTGCTTGAGGAGACCATTTGACCTTAAGGTGGCTTTAGGCCGTGGTTATTCTTAACATACATAAGCACAACAAATTTAGTCAAATTATCTCCCCGTGTGCCAAAGTGTTCGAAGGTCAGATGCATAAAGTGACTGTTCAACCTCAGCGTCCGTGGAGTTTTCAGACAGGCAGAAGTGTCCGAACAAACATAGTAGGACAAATGAGACTCTTTACTGCGGTGATTGGGAGGCTATTCAGAGCTCTTCAGCCTCTTCCCTCCCACAGCTTCAGCCTCTAGTTAACGGTACTGAGCATGACACTGATGTGCAGCTAATTGAGAGATTGGCAGGACTCTGGGGGGAATGCTGCTGATAATGTGTTGTTAATGGGAACGCTAACAGTCCCTCTGTGCAGAGACATAAACTGTAGGCAGAGAAAAGCTCAAGCAAAGAACTTTTCCAAAGTCAATCAGGGAGTCCAGAATGGAGCGAATGACCCCTCCCTATGTTGAAAAAATGTGGATGTTGGAATAAAATCACCAATTAGAGCAGGTATCTCCAAATTAGTATTTGTATATTTATATATCAGTCACAGAAATCAGCTGAGCTCGGCTTTCTATGTATAATTCAATCACTAATATCCTATAAAGGAAACTCAATTTGTAGTAAAGGTTTTCAATAAAACACATGCTAAATACAAAGCCAAATTCCAATTAAAAACCACAATGTAACAACCGGGTAAAAAGAAACTCACATCTTCACAAAGCATCCTCTACAAAACAGCAGTTAACAAACCCAGAGACCAACATAAACTCAAGGTCATTTTAAATACGTTTTAATTTGGAGTACGGAATCCAAACTCTCTTCTCATTTGCTCATTAGTGTGAACAAATTTGTTCTCTGATGAAACAATGTCTTCACTGCATAAAACTTGGTTTCATCATTTTTTCATCTACAGTTTGCAAGGCTCAGTTAGCAACGTCTCATCAAAACATGAAGCGTGGTCCCGTCATGAGACCCAGGCCACCAATCGTCACATTTCCTTGTGCCAGTCAAATCAAAACCAACCAAGGTAACACATCATGGCATTACTACATTTTCGTTCCTCCACTTGTCATTTTTGCCAATTCCTGTCATTTTTGCGACCAACATAAAATCACATAAAACTCTTCAATTACATCGCAACTTTTGAGAAAACTCAGTGAGCATATTTGATCGCAACCCTCACAAAAAAATGAGAAATGCTGAAGGGACTGACATAAAACCTTTGAGGATGCTTGTTCTGTGTTAACACTTGGATCTAACTAGATAGGAGCAGAGACGAAGGAAGACAGAGATAACTTTTCAAAAAACACGTCAATGGATCTGGTCAGAAAGCATTTTCACATAGTTGTAATACCACGGCGCTAAACAGACCGCAACCTCCATCTTCACATATTCAGCAAAGCACAAAAAGTGCTCCTTTCTACTGATATGGCATAAAGCAAACGAAGAGTACAATGTACACAGAAATGCCAGATATGTAAGTTGAGAAAAATGTTTGACCTGCGTGGTTTTGCTGGCTTGGTTTGCACTTGTTCCTGCTTCACTGTGTACAAAAAACAAGTCAAATTCTAAAGTTTTAAAATGCTTCTTCAGGCTGCTGGACGCTCGTGTCAAATTACAACGTTCAGCCCTGCTAACTCCCCCCAGGAGTCCCTTAACCATAACAGAGTACTTTCGGACAAGGTAATCCCACGGGCACCAAACCAACCACCAAAACAATTAACGCAGATCTTTTGAAACATCTGTCAAGTGAAGTGAAGGTGAAGTAATCCGTGCTAGGAGGTGTTTGAATGCTGCATGTGGGAGTTTACATTATGGGCCCATCGTCCTCACTGTAGAGTGCATTAACACTTCTATTTATCCTGAAGGGGCTTTTCAGCTTTCCACCCCAGGGGAGGCTAATCATTCCTACAGAATTTATTTTACTCTAAGGATCCACTACTATCATATTAAGAGGCCTTCATTTGACCGACTGACAGAAGAAAAACTATTAGCAGACCTGAGGGTGGCGTGGAGATTTGAGGAGTTCTTATTAACAAGACGTTTTCTGCGTACGTGTTAGAATTACGAATGAAGTCCACACTTCTTCTCCGAATGGGCGTGTGGTCTTTTCCTAACCCTTGACTCCTGCCTGTTCTTTGCTCTCTGGCGTTCTCATTCGTTCTTTCCTTGGCGTTACCTTCTGCCGTTTCACAAACGAGCCGAATGAACTCACACAGCAGCTGTCGGCCAGATTTGCCATCGAGTAAAGAGCAGTGAGGTCAATGCCAGTCTTGTCCGGCTAATTATCCTACAATCAACAGTCCTGTCGTTCCCTGAGTAGCTGAACACCGCCTGTCGAGCTCTGACACAATGCTGCTACCGTATGCCCGCCTCAGCGGACAGCCATTACCAGATACGCTGAAGGAGATTCTCTGTGAACTACGGTTGGCAGAACAATGGCTATTAAATTGATTTTGCCGCAACTTCATTTTTGCAAACTGGAAAAATCAAACAGCTAGTTATGACAATTGCATCTTTTTACAAAAAGAGCGCATGTGCATCAACTCACCAGAAGGACCATCCATAGTCCCAGCTATGAGGCCTCCAGTCTTCAGGACCCAGACTAACTGTGATCTGGAAAACCTGAGTATACATCATGTGGGCCACCATACCTAGAAGACCTGCCAAAACACACACACACACACACACACACACGCGCGATTATATTGTGGGGTGTAATAATCACCGTAGCCTATACGGGCCACTACAGGAGAGTTTTATACTTTTAATTCAGTTTTGAGGTCAGATTGAACCATAAGTATGAGATCATTTTCAGTGGTAATAAAAACAAACAAAAGTATGGTAAATCATTTCACATCCAGGTTGCAGCTAAATCATCAGTAATAAATCAGAGCAGATGTAATTATCATAATCACTCATTATACAGTATCAATTGATTTAACTTGCCAGTTGCGCAACATAACATCAATTAGAAACAGGAACATAATCAGTCATAAATATGCAGCAAATCACAGGCCACAGTACAAACACGTCTCTGTGAGAGAACAACAGCAATGCAGAGGTGATACATTATATGCCACCTAATCGTGTGCGTGTGTGTGATGAGAGAGAGAGGGAGGAGAGAGCTATGGTAAATAAAGGTCGTCAGCTCCAGATTTACAGTTCATCATAAAGTGAACATCATTTCTCCTGTCTTCATTCCATGTTAACAGAGATTTCTAGGAAACATGTCTGTCCTTCAGGCTCTCTCTCTCGATCTGTGTGTGTCGACTCAGCAATCAATACAGTCAAGAATCTGCTGCCGTAAGGTTTTCTGAGGTCACATGTTACGCTTTCCGATCGATGTAAATATTCTAATTTTGCATGTACCCAAATCCAAAGTCCAAATTCATTCTAAAACATTTAACTGAATGTTTGAATTTCACGAATCAATTGTCAAACCATTAGTGATGATACAGACATTTTCATTCGACAGCATGACATTTTAAAACTGACGTGCTGATTAAAACAACGTCATATGGAATTTATTTGACATGAAAGTTTCCATCAGCAACGAGCTGTGCGGTCTGAAAGTCAGCCGACTATCACTTAACGTGCATTTATTATTAGTAGGCAGGCTTGAATATTTTAATGGTGTATTTACAGATGTGTGTAAAATATCTATCAAACAGTCACAGCTCATCCAAAGTCCTCCAAAAACACCCAGGTTTCTGGCTTGATTTGTAGATTTTAGTGACATGGATTCAAGATGAATTCAGTTGTATCCAATCATCGACAATAACAACAAACAAACAAACTCAGGTCATCTAGAATGGATTTACTCACTGTTACCAGGGCCTGAACCCTGCATGGCATTGCAACTTTTTGCTTTTAGAATCCACACAAGTTTCTAGCACCCAAGAAACTTTTATTTTCTAGGATCCACAACTCTTATAACTCTATAACTTTTATGAAATCATGCTTTATTTATTTATTCCTGCACTGCCACAGCACTGTAACCTTTTACACGTCAGCCTTTTAATTTGAAAGATTGCTTTTGCTTTTTCATCAATTCTTACTTCAAATCTGTTTAAAACGGACTCTTGATGTCTTCAAGCATTTGCAAAGCACTTTGAATTGCCTTTATTTCTTTCTTCAAAAGAAATACTTTTTCTTTTAATCAACGTGGAATGAACATGTTTTCTTTTTTTCCACCGAGTCAAAATGCAACCCACTGTAGCCTGTCCTCCTGGAACAGCTCGTTTGACTTCGGTTCATATCTGTCATCTTTATCTTTACTGAATAAGATACAAATATCAGGGTAGATGCTTTATGAATTTCACATGAATTGATAAAATACTGCCACCCATAAGGTTTGAAACCAGCCAATGTTTCTTGAAATATTTAATGGTTAAGTATTTTTCCCGAACTGTGTGACTGCGAACCAATTTTCTTTTAAGAGAGCGGACTTCAATCCTTTTTCAGTAATACAGTAAAGGTCATGGCCCCGACTTTGCCATAGTATTAATTTGTTGAAGAATATTCGTCTGCCTCTGATGTCCTTGGGAAATGCGACCCAGAGAGTGGAGGTTTTAAAGTAAAATTAAAAAGGTGTGATGCCTCCTTTCAACAACTGTAACAATATTTTCTGGTGTAGAATGGATATAAAAATGGAATCAAAACCTCCTATGAGCTCAGCTGCTGCCTCTTGTCCAAGAGCCCTCAGCCACTCTACCAACACTCAGTGAAACTGCTTTCATGCACATCGCACATGAAACTTCTAACGTTCCACACTGTAAAAAGTGTTGAGCAGTAAACATAATACCTGCTTGGAACCCTGGAGTCTGGAAAATTTGTACAAAATTCAAACAGTGATGCATACAGAACAGCAAACGTGTCACACAGCCACATATGAGATCAAACTGAATCAATTATTCAGTTTCTGATGTTTCAGTGATTCATGAATGTGCTGATGTAATCTATTACTAAAATTTCAATTGGACCTGAAGAAACATTCGCCTGCAAGTCTGAGATGTCCATTATTGAACCATCAAAGAGATATTTGGTCTTGAAACATAGTTCAAGGATCATGTGGGGTCATTTACTGGGTCATGTACTGCACATCTGGAGAAATTAAGCCACAGATGTCATTTAGTAAACAACAAACACATCAAATGTTACAACCAATTTAATAGCTGCATTTAGATTTCTGCACTTAGTTTTTCTTCTCAAGCTACGTTTGCACGCATTCCATGTTAGTCTGACTGAGACCAGCGGTCTGAATAATGAATGATCATGTAAACACATCCAACAGTCCGACTAGATTAGATTAGATTAGATTAGATTTACTTCATTGATCCCAAACTGGGAAATTCTTGTGTTACAGCAGCATCAATAGAAACATAAAATAAAATCAAATAGAATAGAATAAATGCAGAAGTAAATACAATAAAGACTAAATATATACAATAAAGACTAACCTAACAATATGAGATATGAAATGTGAAATATACAGCTGGTTGTAATAGATAAGAATAGTATGAATGTATATTAACCTAAGATATAATATATAAATAATAAATAAACAGTTAAGGTGTTGAGTAATGGAGTGTTAAAACAGAACTATACAGCAGAGAGTTGTGAGTCTCTGTCAGACAGATGTGAGCTGTTGTACAGTGCGATGGCTTGTGGCAGGAACGATTTCCTGTATCTGTGCCTTCTAAGACTAAGACCGTAACCTTCTCTTTACCCGAAAAGAGGAGGCTCTGGCATCTGACATCATTCAGGCAATTTGGGCTCCAAACAGAAAGGTAAATGAAGGCAAGTCAAAATAAAATGTGATCTATGTGGCTGAGTTTGTTTACCTAATTTCAGGATGGTGGCTACAGTCTGAGAGAAAATTTATTTTGTAATTGATGCAGTTCGTGTATGTGATTAGCTCTTTGCACCATAACCTGCATTATATTTTTGATATTGCACGCATTAATTAAGGATTTATCGAATAACAGATCATCATCACATCATCCAACAAGTTATCTATTCTTGTGTCTTTATTATTATTACACTCCTGTCAAACTGCGACTATGTGTTCATGTGTGGCATTCTCCAAAACCTCCAGATGCCCGATTTAGCGCCAGGTGTGTGAGTGTGAATGTGTTTTTTATAATTTAATAAGGACGTAATTAAATTGAATCTTTACATGTATGAAACTGTGCGCCTGTGTGGATTTGCTTGTCTGCAGGTACACCTGTGTTTGTACATCTGTGTGTTTGTACACTGAGTGTAGTTGCACATGTGCCATTGGGTGTGTAATTGCATTTGCCGTGTGTGTGTGTGTGCAGGCCACATTAGCAGGGACAGACTGAACCGTGAGCTGAGCCAGCGAACATCTCCAAACATCCCTCAGCAACAGCTGGCATCTACACACGCGCGCACACACACACACACACATACACACACTGATTTGTGTGTGTATTCATGTCTATGTTACAAGGATGTGATAAGCTCAGAAGCCGATTTACTATTTAGAAACAAAATATGATTAAATTTCTAATGATTGATTGGTTGGTTTGGGGCCTGAAACCTAAGTTCTACTCTTATATGAAATATTAATGCTATTAAATGAGAATACACACACACACTCACGCAAACACACACACACACACAGTAGATGTGTGTGTTTGGTAAAGTGCAGCTGGAACTGGCAGTCATTACTCAGTGCTGACCAACACTCAGCAGCTACAGGCGAAGCATACAAAGAGAGAGGAGACGTCAGGAGAGAACAAGGAGGAGATGAAGGAGTGAACCAGTCAGAAATCTGTAGGAAAGACGGTGATGATTTATCAAGTGATGTATTCTAGATATTACGTGTGTGACACATTTCACAAAAATCCTCTGGACAGATTTCTGGATAAAATAAAGCTAGGCTGGTGAAAACACTGTTTGGTTTGTTGTAATGAAAACCGTGACACCTAACTGTGAGTCTGCATGTATTTCTTTGTGTTGATTTTCTAGAGATGGCCGAGATTGTTCAAGTCCAACAAATTATGACTGGATGCCATTAATGAAAAGACAAGGATACACATTTTCTTTTGTATTTTATTTGCAAAGTAATGTTAGTTCACTTTCTTCCTCATGTCATATGAGACTAGTCCATATACTGTATATCTATATCTATATACAGTATATATTTATATATGGAATCCAAACAAAAAATCTGACTTTTTATAAAACAGAGCTGATCTGTTTTGTAAATATAGTTGAAATTAAAGTGAGTGGACTGTGCTGTGTAACCAGACAGGCCTGAGGAAGCAGCAGCAGCATCCATCAAAGCCACTCTTACACAAAGCTTGTGTAAGAGGTTTACATCTGTTGGCAGAAAAATCACTGGGTCTCTGCAGGGCCTCCGACAAATGTGTGTGTGTACGTCTTGTCTCTGAAACTCCCTATACTTTCTCAAGCCTTTTCCAAGAACAAAATTGCATTTCACAAGCATCGCCATTGACGGCGATGTCCTTTTTATTTACATTTAATACAATTATTACTATATTATTGACATTTTCTCCTTTTGTACAAAGAATTTTTTTTTTATGAAACATCATTGCACACTTCTATCCTTTCTATCCTTATTGCAGACTAAAACACCATACAATGATGCACACTGATTAGAAAGCTAAACCAAATCATTGTTATGGATTACCAGTTTGTGACATGTGGGCAGTTAGTCTGAGATAATTCAGTATTTCAGTTAAAACCGACCACCGGTGAAAACCACAGAAGGATGGCGATGAAGAACCACAGAAGAATGACCTGTGATCGTCAAGTAAACTGATTTGTAGAGTGTAGTGCACAACCATCAGGTTTCCATTTTCTTACAAATGTTTTATTTAACCTGTTGAAAGCCATTTTTAAATGAACAGAAACATTCTAAATTGGTGTTAGTGGAAAACGTGATACCGGTCTGGTCGCGACCCACCTGACAGCACGGTGAAGACGGCGGCGAAGGCGTTGAGTTTGAGTCCGTCGATGACGTTGCTGGAGTGAAAAAGCTCCAGACACATTAGGCTGAAGCCGACGACCAGCAGCAGAATGTACAACACCTCCGACACCACCGACAACCACAACACACCTACACAACACAAACACAAAACTTAATGTGTCATCAAATTCTGCTACTTTACTCTGATAATGATTATAATCTTAAAAATGCTAACCAAAAATGTGTTGTAATCCTGACAAAAATTTACCGTGGTTTTACTGATCTGGCCCACTTGAGACCAAATTAGGCTGAATGTGGTCCTTGAACTAAAATGAGGTTGACATCTATTCCCTAGAGCTTCTGGCTACAGCCTTAGGGAGCGTCTCCAATGCCTTTTCTGGCTTGCACATGAACATTTCTCTCTCAGTTTTTATGTATATGGCCGTATAGTTATATATTCTTTTGACCCATGTCCCACTCTCTCTTTTGGCCTGAAACTTTATTATCCTTTTTGGCTGTCAGTAGCTGCTTCGGTAGTCATACACCACCACCAACAACAACAGGGAATTTTCTTATGAAAGCTGCTAGCTTGGGGAAAATCCTTGAAAGAAAACCTCCACTTGAGAATGACTGAGGAAAATAACATCTGCTTTGGAGTTACTGGAATGATGATAGAGTGAGACACTAAAGCCGTGCTCACGCTACACGCTCACCTGAGAGCGATTTTCTTGCAGATTGGATTTGGCCACAGTATGCGGTCCTGATCAGATCTACATCCGATGTGTGAACGGTCTGATCTGTCCATTTATAGAGACGGATATGGGTGACTGACATGGTGAACGAGATCGAAGCAAAGAATGAGAACTGAGTTTTTCACCTTTTAATCTGAGGGGAGCCTGAATGAACACAGACACGGTTGATGAAAGTCTTACAGCACCTGTTTGGAACAGGTGCTTTTTAAAAAATACGCAGCGTGACTCTGGTATTTTGACTAGGAGAGAAAAAAATCAAACAGAATACATCAATGACTTGTGGGATATGGCCCCTCGTGTTATGCCTGACTTAGACACACACATATACAGAAATTCACAGGAAGACTTGTAAGAGGAACTCCTGGACTCTGGGGGTTGTGCCTTTTTTGAACCTTGTTGGACAAATGAACATTCTGCCCTGGTGAAGGAACGGACAATGAACAATCATTTCAATCATACCTTCTTCTCTTTATAAAATATAAATTGAAAAAGAGATGTCATCCAGGAACAGCAGCTGCCCTCAGGATCCACTGTGACTAACAGCTTTCCCAGCTTTCAACATTCATCATTTGCAAAAGGCACAAGTTCTTCTTGAATGGTAAGGCTCACAGGGCAGAATTAAACAGGATTATCTGGCTTTGCTTTGCTGGGAATGTAGATGAGGCAGAAATGTGACTTTCAGGCTACATTTTCAATTTAAACTTAAGTGAACTGGCAGGGATTAGAGGACCGAGAACAGCCAATATTGATTGTTGGCTTTGCTGTATTAGTCCGTTAGAGGTGTGTGTGGGTGTCACACCCTTCTAAAGGCAAGGTAATGCCTCGTACACACTGCACCAAGCTGTTAGTTTTCTCTACTTTACACAGTAATAAGAGTACCGTCTTCCATTTCAGCGTACTGAAGTCATGAGTTCTTTACTCTACATGACTGATCGGCAATACAGGGACACCCACTGCACATCTGTCCTCTGGAAAAATCTCAGATGAGTGTATTCTCCAAGAATCAACGTGGAAAGTAGTTGATGATGGCGCTGTTGGTATTTTCCTCCCTGAGAAAGCCACTTAAATCTTGTGAGAAAGAAATAAAGAAGGAAGTGTACTCTATTGATTCCTGTTGGGAAATTATTTCTCTGCATTTAACGCATCCTAACAACGAGGAGCAGTGAGCAGCATACACATGCAAACACACACATTGGTGACTGGACACCAACTCCAGATCTTCCACCCAGTGCCTTGGTCAAGGGCGATGGCAGGAGTGATAAGCCTAAGACACACGTTTTGGACGTGGAAACCAGAGCTCCCGGAGGAAAGCCACGTAGACACGGGGAGAACATGCAAACTCGATCCCAGGACTCAAATTTTCTACATATGCATTCTCAAAACGTTTCTTTTATTTAGCCTTTTTCCCTACATTTTCCTGTTCTTTCATGTAAACTTTGCAAAAAGTTGGCATGAAGTAAAATCCTGGAGTCCTCTATGTCTGAGACCGAGACAAGGCCGAGTAATAATGTGGGCGATAACGCAACCTTCAAGAAGTGATCTCGAGACCAAGACCGATCTCCACCAAGTACCGCAAAACTATCTCTGAGCATAGGAAGTCTGCTCTTCGGTTGGGTTTCATCTACGTAGGAGGCATGAACGTTATCCTCTGCATTTAACTCAGTGGGCAGCACGCACATGCACATGCAAACACACACACACACACACACACACACAGTTGCGTCCGAGCACCAACTCCAGATCAAGGGCAATTGCTTTTTGTGGGTGAGGGAAACCAGAGTACCCAATGGAAAGCCATGCAAACAGGGAGAGAACGAACTCCACCTAGAAAGACCCGTGGTCGGCCTCGGGACTCGGACCCACAACCTTCTTGCTGAAAGACAACAATGCTAACCACTAATCCACTCTGCCGCAACAGCAAGGCAAGGAAAAAAAACGGTCTTACATAATTTGGAACCTTTCAAATATGCATTCCAAATATAATTATCAGACATGCTGAGAGAATGTGAGATTTTCATAACTAAAATGATGACATACCTTGTATAATAGTGTTTTTAAAAAGTTGCATAATGTTGCTTGTTAGGTAGAAGCAGCGTGGAATGTCATTAATGAGAGCGACCTTGGAGCGAGCACCTGAAGAGCTGTGTGTTGTGCAGTGCAGGACGCCACAGGAGCAGTGTGCAGGTACAGCTCAAAGGAAGGCAGATTAACATATTGCATCCTTGTCTTGAACAAGGTCGCCCTGCTCATTTATACCATACATCATATTATCCAACACTGCCCTCCACCAAACACAAAGCCGCGACCTCTGCCCCCCCCCCCGATGGCATTAACAGATGAAACCATCAGAGAACTTTCATTCTCTGCATAACACAGAGAATTAGAGGCGACACCCACACATACCAAAATGCTCCTTTCGCTACTCAGAGATTCCTTTTATACGCTCGGGTATATAAATGCTGAGTTCTGTTTGAAAGCAACACATTATGCTTTTTGTTCTTTTTCAACCTTTTAGTGTAATACAGTGGAGGAAGAGCGGCACACTGTCAAAGTTGCAAAAGCAGTAAAGCTTTCAACATACAGGTGAATAAGGTACAGTTATTTAAACTGTCTCTCACTGCACACCGGAGTTGAATTTAGATCATGGATAATATGGTAAGAGATAATATGAGGTAATTGGCCCGACAGTGTCAGAGCTACATCCATCCGATGCCACAAGACGAGGAAACGCTCGCCGCTAAGTCGTCCCACGCCTGCTTCACCTCGGGGAGCGTCAGTGTGAAAATGATACAGTATGAAAGTAAAATAGCCTACGTGTTTACAAAGTATGTTGTGTGCACCATCTAAATAGCAACGTGCATTGTGATCTTTCAGCTTAAAGGAAATCCTGCTTTCATGCCTGTGGAGTTTGCATGTTCTCCCCGTGTTTAGGCACTCCACGTCTCCACTTCCACAAATATATGCAGCTTACATGAATTGAAAGCTGTAAGTTGCCCGTAGATGTGAATAGGAGTGTGATTGAGTTGCCGGTCTCTTTGTGTTACCCTGTGATAGACTGGTGACCTGGACCCTGCCTCTCGCCCAGCAACAGCTGAAATAGACTCCAGACCCCTCACAACCATGAAAAGGATAGGAAGGTATAGGAATTGGATGGATGGAAGCAAACTTTCTGATGTGGACTGATGTTTCATTTCCATATTCTGTGACTTGTATCCTGAAATGATTTATTATGCCTGACAGCATAAAATTGTGTTGCATTGAGTGTGCCAAAATAATCCAATCGACATGGAAATTAAAGATTTGATATGCATCAAATCAATTTAGGTCCCAGCTATACACTCCTACTTGGGAGCGGCAGGTATTTGTATGTTTGATGGAGGGTGATCAATGATTCAATGCAGCATCACACATCCTACAAGCTTCAAGACTCAACACACACACTCAAAAGTTTGTGTGTTAAACAATAACTCAGAATTTGAGCTAGTCCGGCTTCAACCCCTGATAACGTAGAACAAACACGGACGTACAGACGTGTAATGGGTTGAAGCCCATGGTAGGTTATGTGTTTCAATGGTTTTTTGTGTGATTTTCTCTCAGCGTGAGGAACAGGTGGGGAACGGTAGGGAGCGGCGGCATTGCCTAATGACCGCCATTACTCACCTCTCTCTGACGCCGGGGCCAAATCAATGAAGCTCCGACACTTCTCACCTGAGAGGAAGGGGTGAGGCAAGAGAGGGGAAAGAGTAGAGAGGGATGGAGAAGAGAAAAGGCACGAGGATTGTGAAAGAAAGGTGAAATGAGATGGGCATGAAGGCGTGATTAGAGAGAGAGAGAGAGAGAGAGTGGAACGACGCAGGGGTGCATAGGATGAGGTGATTAGCGAGGAGGAAAAAAAAGACGCAGGGATGAAAATTAATTTTAGGATGAAAGTCAGTGAGGCAAGATGCCAAGAGAGAAAAGCATCATACAGGCATTAGTGTCAGGGAAACCAGGAGATGACATCATACACACCCACAGTTATATTACAACTTAGAAAGCAGCATAGACACACACCGCAACCTTTCAAACTAGTCAACAATGATAGAGTGACTCCTTAATGTCACTATAATGTCACTCAGCTTCTCCCACGTTATACTAAACACCCACACAATCCTCTGTTTACAGGGGCAGAATATCATGTTTGTCACTGTTAACTTAACATTCATGACACCAAGTTTTTAGTCAGACTCTTATCTAGGGGCCATTTCCTCTGTTTATGCTGTATGTGCAGCACTGAGCAAACCCTGTTAATGTTAAGTGATTTACAATAAAGTAGAATGAAGTGGAACAAAGCTGCCATTTCAAAGGTTCACAGCAG
This sequence comes from Brotula barbata, assembly GCA_900303265.1. Classification (NCBI taxonomy): domain Eukaryota; kingdom Metazoa; phylum Chordata; class Actinopteri; order Ophidiiformes; family Ophidiidae; genus Brotula; species Brotula barbata. The sequence goes on from OMNV01002212.1 coordinate 35,634, forward strand.
CTGAACGGCTCCCATTCACTCAAATAAACAAAGAGGAAGAAGGTTAACAACGTTAGTAACATTGAAAATATACATTGCAAATATACTGTATATATATATACAGTATATATATGTATATCTATATGTATACTACAGAGGAACGAGCCAAGTTAACCTCTTAAGCTCTGAGGCAACCACGAGCGAACATTTTATTCTAAATTCTAGTGCAAAGTTGCATGCATTTTGGATGAATTTGTATAAAATGAGAATAAAGAAAATAACAAGCTGAAAAACTAAAGGTTATAGAATGGAATATATATCTTTTTTTATTAAAAGAAATCAAAATCATAACCTCTCTAGAAATTAAATGAATTTTCTGCACTCACACACACTACACTTTAATACACAATGGCTCAAAGTCCTTTTTGCCTTACACTTGGACAGAAAAGACTCCTGACAAAACACCAAGCAAACTTTTGATTCTATCTTTTATGGCACCACCATCAAGTCAAGTTAATTTCTTGAACAATTACTGAGATCACATGTCCATCAACTTACCATGGACTCATTCGTTTATGATATAGCACTTTTTGATGAATGAGCCACACCCACTCAAATTTAGCAGTCACTTATTACAAAGCATCACAGAGTACACAAAACTGAAATAAGCAGGTGGTTTTCTGAACCAAAGCTTTTTACATAGTACACAACCCATGCTTATGTCTGGAATTGAATTTCAATACTTCTATAGAGTATCAGAAGCTTATTTCCACACTAAATACGGTTCATTTTGTATTTGAGAGGCCCTTCAAATATAAAAAAACTATATAGTGTTATAGCTTTTACATACACAGACACAGCCAGTTAAATACACAGAGTAAAAGGTATTATGTGTGTATTTTTGTGGATCATCTTTAAGAGCTGTAGGGAGTTGATCAAAGGTCGGCGGGCCCTGCAGGTCACAGATCAGCAGCCACAACATGAGCCATAACTCAGGCATCAGGCGGGCTCATCCACACCACCTATAGTGCATGCAACACACACAAACACACACACACACATACTGTCATCTTACCCAGACCCCATATGGCAGATAAGGATGTTATAACCTTCAGATTCTAATAAATAAATAAAACTGTTGATGTCCTGTATGAAGGACAGCAGAACATTTTGCATAAAACAGATTTGATTTGTTTAGATTCCATTGATCTCTTGGTGGCAAATACAAGATCTTTGGAAAGACTTGACAGTGTTATACCTGTCACATGTAAAATAGCAGCAGGGATGCAATCATTCCAAAAAATGTGGCTTTGGAACAGACAACAGAAAATAAGACCCACATCAGAACACAGGAGGTAGTTTAAATTTAAAAATGTTCTGCTTTCTTTGTTCAGACAATAACCCTCATGCGGCACCAAAGCCACAGAGGAACCCTGTGAATCAATGGTTATTAAATTCAGCACCCTGGCTGGCATATTCTCATTTATAAGGTTTTTGGTAGTACAGTGCACCACACCTGAAGGTAGAGTTGTCACAAATCAAATTTATGGATTTCACACCACCAATTTACAACACAATAGCAGCTTTTACGCAGATATCTTACTGTAAATACAAAAACCCTGCATCACCCCAAAAATCCTTGAAGCTTTCTTTGTGTCAAATTACACAGTTATTTGAATAAACAAACCAGAATTTCACTCCCTGAACATAAGTGGGAGTCTGCAGCGCAATATTCACCCCTCGGATTCCACACTGAAAATATTGCACTTGAGTATTGACGTTTCCTTCTTTGTTATTAAATGTGTAAACTCCTGACTTTTGTTTTGAATTTAAAATTTCAATGGGCAAAATTACATACCGAGCCAACAATTAGCATGTTACACATTTATTAATGTAATAAAAAAAAAATATAACAAGCAATCAAAGATCTCAAAGTACAGTAACTCTTCAAAGAGTTTCGAGCATCGTTATCATACACACATTGGCAAAATGTGTTCCAACCCTCTGTTCATCTGGTTGTCATTTATTTGACCCAAAGATGAGGCTGGGGAGGTGAGGAGACAAAGGATAAACGGATGTGTTGATGACTCTGACCCAGATTGTCTGTGATCTGATGACTCCACTGACAGCACAATCAGTATTTTGGCCGCACACAATTCTGTACTGATAATTCACAACTGATAGTCCCAACCCTTACCTTTTGGACTGTGTCAATTTCAGCTAAATCAACAAACAAAATTCCGCGCTTCATAATGGACGTATTGACCTTTTTGATGACCCCCTCAACAAATTTCCTGCCCATGTGGCCAACTCCCCAGCTCTTGTAGCCCTTATCGCCTGAGACTGGCCTACTAAGGTATAAGGTGTAATATGTTGGAGACTGATACTATCCCTCAGGAACGTGTCCTCCTCCGTACAGGTGCCATCACTGACCAGTCAGAATCGCTGGATACGTAATAACTCAACCAATTTGCCACCAGCAGTCAGTCACTACATTTAAACACGTTTAAACTTTGATTATACTGCGATTAAGGCAATAAATCATCTTTTCATCTGTAACGCACACATAGATTATTCAATTTTAATTGAATTTAATCATCTATATAAATCAGAGTATACTGCCTCTGTGTGTATTTCCTCGATGGGCAGACTTGCCTCATAACGTGATTCAGCAACACATAATATACACTCCAAGATGATTGAAATCCTATTGATTCTGTGCATGTGTACAACCTAATCGCATTTCAGCCTTAAATCATGGTAAGGACAAATGCTATTATTGAGTACTCAATAATACTGAGTGTCAGTAGGAATGTGTGACCAAGTGTACTACCAGGAACGTTATGAGAAGAAGTACGATTATTATATCCGGTTCGTGCACTACCCTCCAGAGATATCACAGCTCTGCTGCCGTGATTAATGTAATCAGGATCAGCTTATCTTCAGATATCAATTTTCCCTGAGGGCCCTAGGGCTCCGGAGCACCCACAGGATCGGCGACTTCCTACCAGTCAAACAAAAACACAACGTTGTTCCTGTATGTTATTGTCTTCATTTATAAGAAATATAAAGTTAGTATTTTTGTATTTTTTTTTTTTTACGGAATAAGAGGAAATTAACAATTAATGAAAAATTAAGGAATAATAAAATTTCAAACGAGGATGGGGTGGCACTAGCAGTTGTGTGGGTGGGCCTGCCGACGGGTGTGGTGGTACCTCTCACCATGCAGTGGTGGCCGAATGTTTTACCTCTACACCATGCGCGCAAGCATCTGTGAGACCATTTTGTGTACGCTTTCTCATACTTTCACCAATCCCTCCAACACTGAAGTCCCTCCTGTGTCTTTGGTCAGTGATCCGACATCATGCAGGGTTAACTGCAACTATAATGAGTATGAATGGGTTTATGAAACAGCGACTGGAGCATCACATCCACCGCTTTGTCAACATCAGAACAAACTCAGCCGGGCTGGCTGCATCATCACCATGACCAGGTAACAGAAGGATCATTTTCACATTCAAGTGAACTTTCTTGAAACTACAGTCTCTCCATGGAGCACAAACCACGTACACAGTACCACTACTCACTGTACAAAGGTCAGCTGCTCGTGCCCTAAACCTCTTTTTACCGCTGTGGTAACCCCTTCGTACTACGTTCAGACACAGTTGATTGTGTGTTGTTGCTGCACTTCAGCAACAATCCAGTATCTAGTAGTAATAAGCTTTTACAGATCCCCTTTTTACCAGTCAGTCAGTGCACACAAGACTGTAGGGGAACTGAGCAAAATCCATAAGAGCTGAGCGAGTAACAGGTTGGGAAGTTAATGTATTATTAGCAAAGGTTCGTGACTCCGTTTCTATGATTTCAGCATGAGCTGCTACTGCTGTCTTGTGCTCTCTCACTCCCTCATCCTCACGGGCAACACTAGAGCTGCTTCAAAAGAGGTTTATGTTCTGCGAAGGCAAACAGTAGCAGAAGAGGCAGAGAAGAAGAGAGATGAAAGAACGTGAGGGAGTCAGTCTGTAGCAGTGTAATTAATATAACTCAGTGCTCAGGGATATGTCGTCTTTTGTCCTCTGGTGATTATACAATACAATGTCTTCGTGTGCACATTGAAGGATGCATTATGACGCGTTTGGCCTCAGGTTTTGATGCTCTTCACATAGACAACGCAACTCGGACCTTCAATATATCAGAACCAATGCAAACATTATATCTTTGGTTTCTTGATATATTTTAGTGTTTTGCTCTAATCTGTTACGAAAGGTGAGAGGGCGTGACTCCATTCATCATAAAGTACTGCATCTCATGAAGGAATGAGTTGATTGTAACCAAATTTGATGGACATGTTACCTAAATGCTTGTGGAATAAACGGCAGACGGATCTCGACGCTCGACACGTCAATTACTTTGTTAGACGTATAGGGTAGTATTTAGCCTCCTCATTAATTATAGCTGTGTTTTGGGCCAAACATTAATCGACCCAATCAGAGTGTCACCTGCCACTCCCTTTAAGAGCCGGGTGCACCTGAATGTTGTTCATTGCTATTTAGCTGCGGACACTAGACTTGGTGTAACAGGGCGGATGACGTGTGCGATGTGAACACTCGCCAGTAAATCATCTTTGGGAGTGGCTCTAAGCCACAGACGGTATAGAAGATTTTATTATATTACTGTATCATTCTCGGACCATAGCTCCCCGAGGTGCACCTGGAGTGGGACGAGGTGGCGGCGAGCATTTCCTTACCTTCCGGAATCAAACAGAATGCCGGCACATTGCCGTAAGCAGTACAACGATCAAGGGAGAGGGGGAGGAGGAGCAGCGGCACCCAGTTAAATCTTAAATAGTTTCTGTGTTATACAAATTGGCAAATGGCGGAATAATACATTAATTTCAGGAGGAAAATTGTTTTGTGTCGTTCGCTTTTCGTTTTCCCTGTATAAATCCTGAAATATTCCTCCTGTTTAATCAATGCCAGCAGCAGAGATGCACATCGGCCGGGAGAAAGCAGAATGTATAATTATTCTGATTATTGCAGCTCGGTAGGATTTGCCCTTCAAGGGTGAGACCGAGTGAAAGTGCTGAGCTGCGGCAGCATCTTATCTCAGCCCATTTCAGTCCAGGATCCACATAAGACTCCAGATCCCATTTACATTTTTACCAGCTCCTTTACTTTCTAATGTGAAATGCAATTCTGGACAGAAATATCAGCACATTGAATATTCCTTTCATAAATCCCAAATTGAATATATTAACCAAAAAGACCTGCTAGTGGCCTCTAGAGGATACAGCGTTCACTACACTTTAAAATACGACGGCACTGAAACAAACTAACTAGTGTGGTTGCATGTCTTTGAAGTTTTTCCAGGCTGAGTCTGAGTCTGTAGTGAGGATGGCGCTAACGACACGGCCATCAAAATGCCTCATTCTCTTAATGAACAGATTTCATCAATGACACCTTATCTCGGATGCAATGTTAAGCAAAAGCAAGAGCGTACATGAGCAAAGCCTTCGATTGCTGCCAGCATTCTTTGTGCATGAAGAGAACAAAGAAGCAGCAACACTCACAGCAAATCACGGAAAGTTTGGAAGAGAAACTTTTGACTCTGGTAGTAGATTAACTTCTTCAGTTACATGCAAATATTCAGGCAAGTGCTGCATGTGAACACTGGTGCTCCTACTTTGTCTGTATGTCACGTAGTAAAGTTGAGGCAGGTTAGAAGAAGTTCTGAGAGGTAGGTTTTCAAAGCCCTCAAAGTAACAACATCCTAAAATCTTGCGTGCCATCTTTCTCTCTCCCTCTCAAGCTTTAACTAAATTGATTTTTAGGAAAACTTTTTGAGATAGATAATAAAAAGTCCAACAAATCTTCTATTCTTTCGGTGGTGGAGATCTGCTCACGTGCTTTCATATCTCGCACCTCATCTGCCGTTTTACAACAAGTCCATCTAAACGGCAATGTACCATGTTCTCGTGCACCCGGCTCTCGAGTGGAATGGCAGGTGACGCTCCGATTGGTTCCATTCGTATTCAGCCTATGATTAATTAGGAGCCTAAATTTTTATCCGGTGCCACACTTTGCGGCAAGGTTACACACCACTTAAATAGCAAAATGGATGTGGCCATGCCCCAAACTCAGGGCGCCGTAGTGCACAAGACCGCACAGAGATCGCTTAAATAGGGCCCCAGGCCACAAAGCCAAGGTCTCTAACAAACGGTAAAATAAATGTTAAAAGTAAGACTACCATACTTTGTCAAGCTTACAGAGAGCAACAGGGACAAATGCGGCTCTGGCCTGCCTTTAGGCGTTCTGTAAGTGGCCTGAAGGGAGCAGATCAAATTTATTATGAAGTAGGGGGTCAGGACAGTGAAGAACTGAATGAGCCTTGATGACAGCTGGCTTACTGTAGATGTCCAGAACCTGAAACCTGTCGCACAGCCATTTCCTTGCAGACACTTTGAGGAATGTTACCAGCCTGTTTTCACTGCCATGTTGAGACAGTCAAACTGAACAGATTCAATAAAACACTGATAACACAAAGACATTAAAAGGCTCATGCATCTTCACGTAGCACAACTTGGTGGTGACATACAGGCTTATTTATTGTGCTTTTTGGGTTTTTGTCTGTTGTAAATTTGTGCTGTATTTCATTGCATTGTAGTACGCCACACATATTTTCGAGTGTGATTATAATGAATCCTAATTCACCTAAACCACTCAGCTTTGCTACTCTTTTGTCAACTTAATCTTGTCATTATCCTGTTTTATCCCCGTATGTCTTTCTGATCTGGTCTTTCTTCCCCGTGTGTGTTTTCCCTTTGTTTTCTCCTGCCTTTGTCTGTCCATGTCTGTCCTTCGACAATCATTGGTTCATCTGTTCCTTGGATCCACACACCTGTTGCCCATTATACTTGACCTACACAGCTGTTAGCAGCTCATCACTTGTTTCTACAAAGTATTGCTTGTAACTTAGATTTGTGCCACTGCCATATTTGCCTCTTCTCTGCCTTGCTCTAACCATTTTAAAGCTGTCCTTCTGCTAATCTGCCTCTTTGTCTCTGTTCTGTATTTCATTTTGGAGCCGAACCTCTTAAATGCTCCATCTCTATAATGTTTGGGTCTTTTTTTTATCCTAGTGAAGAGTCCTAAGCTTCCAAAGTGAATAATATATCAGGATGCATTCTAAGGAAATTTGTACAAAGCAATAAATGACAAATAAAGAGAAGTTTAAGGGAGTGATTTTTTTAAATTGCAATTTCTAATTCTCTAGGAATTGAGATTTTAATCACTTTTTTATGTGGTATAGTCAGTTAAAATGGGTTACTAATTATTTAGTCATTATGTCAAAGTAAACTTTCCTCTGCGCAGGCAAGTTCACATGAATACACACATTAAATTAAACTGAAAGAATCTGTTGATGTTGTTTATGTCATTCACTATGAAAAAGTTTTTAACAAATTGGTTAATGTGTACAGTGACCCATATCTGAAACCTGATAAAACATTCTACAGTAAGATGGAACATTTAAATCAGCACATACATTATTTTATAAGTTTACTGAAGTACTGATTATTCTTGAAATGCGGCGCATCAAGAAAATCTGCAAATTTCCAGAGTTCCATCCATGGCAGTCAACACAGTTTCATGATAAGGCAGTTAGTTGTAAGATTGATTAGGAAAAGTCTGCACAGCATTAACATGTTAAATTAGCTGGACAACAATCAGATCAGACAGGATCATGACTGTTATGGATTACTGACGTCAAGCGATTACGTTTCAAGTCTGAAGTTGACTTTCGCCATGGATGGAAAACAGCAATGGTCTGGGTAAGAAACTAAAAAGTAGCAGTGTGTCATAAGGGACTCTCTGTAGTTAAAGGGCTTAGTGTGACTGGCGTTGTTACAATCGTTTAATAACTTCCTACAAAGTGATCAAGCAAAAACTCTTTCAATTCCACAGACTCATTCCACACTCGGTACCTCCACCATGGACGTAATGTTTTCAGTTGTGTCTGTCTGTTAGCAGGGCATCTCAAAAAGTTACTGATGAATTTCAATGACACTTCATGGACAAGTTGGACATAATCTTGGTAAGAACCCAATAAAATGTGGTACTAGCTGGCCTGATGGTGGCGCTGTAGTAACAACATTTACATTTTGTGCCTGTAACTGTGAGTCAAAGAATCAAAATTATTGGATTTGGATTCCTTGATTCTGTCTGCATTCATTTATTAGGTAAATTATAATGGGAGAATAAAGTCAAAATATTTCAAGGAAAAAATCAAAATACACAGAGGAAAAAAAGTCAAAATGCCACAAAAATTAACTTGTAATATATCAAGAAAAAAGAACAATATTTCGAGAAAAACTCAAAATATTAGAGTATTTTTTTCAGAACTCAAACTATTTTGAGGAAAATAGTCATAATGATGAAATAATCAAAAAATCAAAAAATGTTTTTGGGGAAAAGGGATAATATTTTGAGAATACAGATTTGATTACTCTGAGGTACAAATGCCACTGGAAGGAGAAATACCTTCCTTACACTAATACTTTTATTCTAAAATACTTTTGATGCTTCAATAAAATGAATATCGAAAACTAAATTACTCTTTAACGATCTATTTTTTGTAATTCTTGAAGTTAACTTGGAACTGAATTTTTGAATGAAACATTTGTACTTTTACTCAAATACAACTTGAGTGTACTTCATCCACCACTTGTTGGTTACACATGACGCCACAGAAACAAAACGAAAACGTCGCCTGGCGCTGTAAACACAAAATCGGGGTACAGTTCACAATTTTACGCATGGAGACGTCATTCTGACCATTCCGCTGCGCGTCTCTCCACAGTGTGACAAAACATTCAAATTCAACACTTCGAGTACGCGCAACGTGAAGAGCCGAGGGCGCACAGCTCTCCCCGACCCTTCCTGTATCCACACACCCACCTGCCTCATGGATGTTCTCCTCACAGGAGTACCAGATGCCGGTGTGGAAGCGGCGGAAGAAGAAGCGGTCGTCCCCGGTCTCCCAGCTGTAGTGCACTTTGTTGTCGTCCGTCTCGTTGACGCCGTAGTCGATGCAGTTGTGTCGCCGCTGCTTGCTGCAGCTCGGCTTAGGGACGCGCTGGGTGCCCTCGCACCAGTAGGTGGTGATGAAGGCGGTGGTGGAGAATAAGAGAGCCACCAGGTTCAGACCCACCGACAGCAACGCACGACATTTCCGCGTGGTTTTCATGATCTCACCGGGAGCCGTCGCGTCCCTGCAAGTGCGGAAAAAGTTCATTCAACAAGGCGGGAGGGAGGGA
>OMNV01002212.1:44953-87776 GCA_900303265.1 Brotula barbata
GGCAGCGGAGGCATGGCGTCAACGGAGAGGGAGCCACCGGCGAGGGCGCACAGAGGAATTACGCACGTCTTCTTTCCCGCGTTCTCCCGGTGTGACAGAAAAAGGGGAGGCTGAGGGGGAATTATCTGAAAATGCTAATGATCCACTTCCATCTACTTCAGCATCACATGGGCGCTGTTTGGAGACGCAACAGGAGAGGAAGAGGAGAGAGACACCGCTCACTCAGAGAGAGGGACGATCACTGAGGGAACCTGCAGCTGCACTGACTGTATCTCTCTCTCTCCCTCTCTCTCTCTCACTCACGCACACGCACACACACATTCTTTTCTACTTCATTCTGCGTCATTAAGAATCTGCTCATTTTCGAAAGGGAAAAACAAGCAACAACTAGCAGCTATAAGAGTTTGAGCTCATTCATTTTCTATTATGTTTATTTATTAAATTGATTTTGAATCCTCGAAAGGAGTCATTTTTAACTCAGTGGTTGTTATAATAATGAAACAATTTATATTTTTTCATATAAAGCTCCAACTCTAAATGTTTTCCATAACTGACTGAACAAATAGTACATTTGAGTCATAGGTTTTAACAATCAATTTGACATCGGACTCAGCCCAGACTAGTTCGCCAAGTCAGCTAGTGTGATCAGGTTTGTTGAGTCACTCCAGAATGCAGATGTACAAAGATGTCTTAAGCCCAGGCAGAAGAAAGTTGTGATTTTTTTATGGGTCTAAAATATGAATTGCTACAGATAGAAAAGAGAAACCCAGTTGATTAAGGGGACCTTCAGGATCCCTGAAAGAAAGACCATCACCCAGAGTCTCTACTGAGTGCTACTGTTCTATCCAACCATTTTCTAATCCACATATGCCAACCTAGCGGCCCAAATATCCCTTCACCCAACAACTTCCTCTAACCTTTTCAGGGGATCCCAAGATGTTTCCAATCCAGCCGACAGATGATGCCACCTGAGCGTCTCCCTTTGGAGGTGTACTGGGCACGGCCAACTGGGAGGAGACTTTGTGGCACACCCAGGACACGCTGAAGAGTGGTACTGTTACATTTGTCCTGAACCAAAAGAAAGATGTGTTACATGGGATGCAGAAACTGTATTTTTCCCTACATACTGAAAGACAACACGCAAAGAAACTTTTGTTGTTGTGAATTGGTTGCGTTCCTTTGGAAGTACATCCAAGGCTTAGAGTGTGCTGTATTGGTGTAACCCTGGACAAAAGGTTTTTGCGTGAACACATATCAAATATTGACAAAGCTTTCAATGAATGCTGATGACTGATAGACTTTTCAGGGTTATTACTAAATGGAGACTGATGAGGTGTCATTAAAATGACATCCCATCAGTCCGCCTGCCTGCTATGACAGACTTATGTGTCTCCTACAATGTTTTTCCAGGTGCGACGTGCTCGATGAGTATGTAGAAACGTGCTGGCTTGGCTATCGATCAGCACATGCAGCGTTCATAGCAGCAGGCATGAAAATCATCTGAGACAAGACTGAACTGCCAAATGTAAGAATCCACCTCCTCACACCCCCTGATCAATACAGTCTGTGTTGGCCGTGCATATGTGTAGCCTGTGCGCACTTGTTCCGTGTGTGCGTGTGTTAAGCTCTACTGTGTGTGTGCTGGACGGCAGCCAAATCTGATTCATTATGGCAAAGCGCCTTAGAAGAGCCAATAAATAGAGTAGAGCAGAAATGTTGCACTGATAATGCAGTTTGATTTACAGTAAACACACACACTGGACAAAATATATCACACAAAATAGTTTTTAAAATGTATAGTTTTTCTTTAAAGACCATGTTTAAATGTTTCAGGCTCTACATGGACCAAAGATATATTTTAATTAGTAAAAGGAAAAGATCAGATGACGTACAATGAGACTTAATCCCAGGTTTGACGTCTGACAAATCATGTTATTTAATAATTCAAAGTTTAAATCCTTAATTGTTCTTGTGTATACACACACACACATGTTCTTGTGTATATACACAAGAGATAGATATAGATATAGATTTTTTTTTCCAATTTTCTGTGTAGTTCTGCTGTAAAAGTCATTTCACAGATTTTTATTGTGCACAAGTTTCTCCATATTGGCATGTTCATAAATTGTGTCTGGCTTGACATTTCCAGAGAAATGATTCAAGCAGTCCTGCGTCACATGATGCCATGAAGGTTTAGTGCCATATAAAGAGGTGTTACTAACCCCACGAAGATTGAGGATGTGCTCTCCTAACTTTATTACTGTCTGCTTGTCACATGACTCCCCTCACCCTGTCAGACATCCACCAGTTTCTCAGCCTCACAAAAGTGCACAGCTGGCAGTCATTGTCAATCACCTTAAAATATATGCTCTCCGCTATCCCTACTAGGGGTGTCACTTTTTATAGGAAGTTTGGAATATTTTTTCGAACGTGTGAAAAAAAAAATGACAAGTTCGAAGTCAGTATTTCGAGAGTAAATCTGTCTGTCTGAAGTCGCTTGCCTTGTGATCCAGCAGAGGGCGCTTACTAATGAGTGTGACCTATTGCATGCCCTGCTGACCTAACAGTTAACTCAGCTACGCATTTCATGTTGATTGCGACGAAAAAAATGGAGGAGTCTAGCAAACCAAGCTGCCCTGAGCGGACAATAGCAACACCAAAGCACTAGCGAAGCAGTTCGTGGAAGTATTTTGGTCTCTACACCGTAAGTAACAAACAAAAACAAGGCTGTTAGTCCTTTTTGTGAAAAGAAGCCCTCTTGCTCCATAACGACAACAAATGTGCAGACTCAAGCGAGGCAGCAGAGTTAGCAGAGGAACCACGCGCAACCACGGCAAATTAACGGGGAGGAGTCAGTCAGTCAAGCAAATAAAAGGGCAGCTCTCCCCTACAAAGACTTCCCACGAGTAACATAAAGGATTTACAACAGTTTGTTAAGAAGACTAGACACATACACAACTCAAGCGCTGGGGCAAAGTCACTCACACAACGTAGTTCTGACGCCCAGAAGTGCAGCATATCAGCCCGTAAATACCCCCAGCTGGTCTGCTGATTGCCAGGGCTGGCTCCCAGGCACAGCCAGTGGAGAGGGGGGGAGGAGAGGACTAACAAAACAACAGGTCATAACACAGCCATCTCTAGAGGGGGATGTAACAGGCTGCATACAGCTTGTCAAATTTCTCACTATTTTTCCATGGCATTCTGTAATGTAAAAGGCAGCTGATTTTTAGTTTTCACTCAAATCTCTTGGATTTTTCAGAGATTGTGTTTGACCTAACGTTCCTGGGATAATGATGCAGACAGTCTGTAGTACCTCTGTGGGTGATAAAGGCAAAACGTCCCTAAACCAAGGGAAATGATGGCATTGCGTACTCTTGTCATTTATTTATTTATTTTTTAAAGTGATCTTAAATTTTACTCTGGGTGGCAGTAAGGTATAAAAAAAAAGTCTTAAATGTAACTTTCCTAAACCTGCAGAAACCCTGTGCTCGTATATCTTTAGAGTTACATATATCTGTACTTTGACTCAAATAAACCTTGGTGGTACTTTCTCCGGCAATTGAAATGTGTTACTGTACACATTTAAGGGAGAAACAGCAAGTATCACTTAACAGTAAATACAACATTTGAAACACAGTCACTACTTGGTTCTCAGCTTTGGATCTGGTGATTTTTAAGGTCTTAAAATAGAGTCATGAATCACTTTGTCTGTGTGACGATTGCATCCTTATTCTGGCTGGAAAACACACTCGAACACACTCACACACACACACACACACATGCAGACAAGCACATATATTTTGTTGTGTTGTTGGTCAGATGCCCCTGACAAGATTTCCCACTGGATATATGGGAGCATCTGTGGGTTCGCCCAGCTTTGTTTGCGACTGAATTAAATCCAAACACCAGCCAGTAGATCACAATGTCGAAGTTAACACAGCTCAGAGCAGCAGCGTGTAACTCTACATACCCCCGGCAAAAAGCACACACTCCGCTCTCCAGATGAGACCTCTCAGGTTTTTAACAAAGCCTCCATGAGAATTGTTTTGTGCACGTGTACCGCTAACTGTCAACATTTTGGCTGCATTGTCATTTTTAGATTGCCAGGTAATTTCTTCTTCTTGTTGGTAATTTCACTGCCACTTACAGGTCAAGCGAGGACAAACAAGACTAAAAGCCCAAGCTGTTGCCATGTTAGCGTAGTCAAAAACTGAGCAATAAATTAGCTGTTGTTAGAGCATTTCTCTGGTAGCTAGCTTGTCATTGTAAAATATATTCCTGTCAGATGTTCCTCACCTCTCCTCCATCGAAGCAGTCCATTAGTCTTTTCCAAGTATCCTTCTGATGTGCAACGTTAGCTTCACCAGCTGTGTGTACGAGTCTTATGGTCCATGAGAAGTTCCTGCAACCAAAATAACCCAGACAGATGTTCAGAGAACCAAGTAAGGCAACGAAACAGTCCAAGTTCAGAAATAATCTGAAATAAGAACAGGAAAAGAGGAGGAGGTAGCAAATGGTACAAACAAATAACTACTGTGTTCACCTGCCAACAGTTGTCCTATTTGTAAAAATTTAACATGTTAGCAGGCTGACGTTAGGGTTATTACAGTGCCACTGTGTGGTCCGGCATTTAGCGTATTTATTAGCGTTCAAAGCACAGTTGGAGGGAAAAGGGAGGGTTACCAGTGTTGTTGGGATTCCTCATCTGGGCATCATGAACATCAGAACTAAACTTCCCAGCAATCCAATTATATAACGACTATCAGAGGTCATTATCATTGATGGGCCATTTTTGTTGAGAGTGCCATAAAGACGAGAGAAAGAAAGGATAGGAAAGGGTATCACACCAATAAAACTTCAACTTGGAAATTATCCAGATTCCTACTTGCAGTGCAGGTGTGTGTGTTTGTGTGTGTGTGTATGTGTGTGTGTGAGAGAGAGAGAGAGAGAGATGGAGAGCAGAGAATCCCCTCCAGCTCGTCTCGGTGTGTACTGTTGGCTGTTATAGCCCTCTGCTGATTCAGTTAGGGCTCACTTTATACACATATTCTCATTAGAGGAGAAGATGACGCCAGACACACACACACACACACATGCAGGAACACACACAATTACTACATTAATTTCAGCTTCCATCAAGCACAATCACACTACAAAGTGTGGAAAACTCACTGCATTGGGTACAAGTGGGTATTTTTAGATCACTGTGAGTTGTGAGTTTTTGTGTTGATTATGAACAGGAGTGATGGATGTTGGGGCTAAAATGACAATTTTTACCATTAAAACCAAAGCAATTAATTATGCAGTCTTGCTTGCAACTCTTGTTTCCCATTTACAGTTTTGGTATTGCAAATATAGTAAACATTCAAGCCTCTCGGGTGCAATAGCCGGGCTTTAGACTTAAAGCCCCACATCATCATCTGCTGGGAGTCTTTATCCAGGTTGGCTGGCATTTCAGCTCGGGAACAATGGTTGCTAAGACTAGAGCTGTGTCTTCATACACGAGCTAGATCCTTTGATGTCTCTGCTTGTGGATAGAATACCCAAGAACCCAGCCTGTCAACAGCTGCTCCCAACATGCTCCAAGAACTGGAGTGGGAGCAAGAAGAAGAAAGAGAGGACGATGAAGAGGTTATATCGACAAGCGGATTGTACGTTTGGAGTTAGCTGAAGAAGCTAAATGCTGATTGTGTATGTTAGCAAACAGCTATCTAGAGGCTAGCAACTAGTCAGAGGTCCTAAGGCAAACTCATGTTCAAATAAGCAGCTGTCCCTAGTCGATGACAGACTAGCTACTACCTAGATATGACGACACATCTACTAGCTAGACTAGAATACCTAGATCACAGCTTAGAGAGCTAAGCAACAATATTCAGGCTAAGTAAACACTAATCATACACTCATCAAGAGACTTTTCAAACTATTTTAACATAGCGTGATGGAAATTGATGGAAATTTTCCTCCTTTTCCAACAGTATCTATTCAGGAGATCCTCATCGCTTTCAAGATGGCAAATATTTAGTGACAACCTGATATTTAGGAGGCGTTTTCATTTCGGTGGTGCAGACCTAAAACCCTCGCCCATCTCCGACTTGGGTTTGCTGTGAATGAACCAAAACAAAGGTCAGGTCATCCCACCAGCCATATGGTGAATGCTACCTTGGTAAGTGAACACCAAATATCGCTGGCAGGTCAGAAAAAACAAAGTCAGTCACCCGGAAAATCATGGACTTTTGTAAAATCTCCTTCGACCAGAAGATCCAATTTCTGAACTGGAACTCCACTCATATCAGCAGAAAAGAATTACACACTGGCAATTAGATCCAGCTGAAACTTCACAGTCAGAGGCAGTTTAATGACTTTGAAATGGTGTGATTGGATCACATAAAACAAAGGGGTAAAAACTGAGAACAGAATTCAACTTTGAAGCTTTCACAGCACTCAAATTACATTTCTGATGACTACACTGACTGCATGATTAAACAAATCATGTCTTCCTACATACCCCCTCCTCTTTTAATGTAAAAACATCGCATGATAATAATAGATGTGAAAAGTAATGGAGTACATATTTACTGAAGCATTGCAAGGTTTGAACCATCAATTTTTTTTTTTCCCCTGGAGTTCTTGGGTTTATCTATATCGTTCCATCCTTCTAGGCTCCAAGATTTGTTCCCTTTTGATTTTGATTTTTGCAAAAATTGTACCTTTGTTTTTTTTTAGATGTCTTACTGTTTTACTATAATTAGCTGCCAAATCTGAGTGTCCATGGCTCGTTTTCCATAAAGTGTCATATTACTTCGATGAATGAGTCTATTGGAACCTCAATAAGCATCTTTATAATTTTGTTCCAATGCATTCCTGAAAAAACCCCCAAACATTATCCGGTTCACTGTTGTCATCTACTTTTCTCTTTTTTCAGCTTTTTCTCTTTTTTAACTTTACTTTTACTTTATTCATCACTGCAGCGCTGGCAGTGTTCCTGTCCAGTCACAGTCAGACAGGTGGACAGAAGGGCAAACAGCAGGCAAGGTTTCGGGAGAAGGGAATGGCACTCTGAGGGAAGATGCAGCCCATCATACAGGCATCAGCGTCATTGATTAACGCCCCCACCTGGGAGAGATCCACATCTGGACTCCCTGCTGAAGGTGTGAGAGGTGTGGAAACGGCTGCTCGACCTCTGGAGACGCTGGCTTTGACTGCAAAACTCAGATGCAATGTCACAGTTCTGAGTGAAACTTCACTCTGTCTCACCCAAGGCTGTATCTCTCTCTCTCACACACACACACAAACACACACACACACCTCTATAAGTGACAGGGGAGGAATGGTGGCATCAGCAGGGAAGCACACCAGCCAGCCGTTAAATACAGGCCTGACATTCGAAAGGTGTCAGCGGCCACATTGATAGCTGCCACTGTGAGCGACCTTGGCTGAAATTGACTTCGGCTTGTGAAACAAAGTGGATGTTGTGCTTAATCAAAGTCAAAGTGTTGTGACTCTGTATGCTGGTGGTAAACAAAACATCTGTAGAACTCTGCTCCCTAAAATCAAAGCTTTCATTTCAATCTCATTTCCAAATTAAATCAGACAATACTGAAAATACATTAGTGTGCATCCAGGGGACAGTAAGATGTCAGTAATAGTTAGCAAAGGCCACATTTTCTTTGTATTCGATGCTGTAGTCCTACCAAATCTGTGGGTGTGTGTCATTCAGCACACACCCACAGATAACTGATGATGTTTTGCTGATTGATGATAGCTGACAACTGGCACAGTTTTTTCAAACCTCTTTTACTGACATAATGGCCCGACGTGAATCCATATTGTGGCTGTGCTTTATGTCTGGATAACATAAACCACTTACATTTGGGGCTTTTGGGTCCTTACCCATGTGACATATTCTTACTTCAGAAGACCAAAAAATAAATAAACAAACCAATAAAGCCTAGAAATAGCTTGCTAATGATTTCAGGTTTTGGAGACTATTTCAACTTCATAAAGATTGTTTTTCCACCATTACCAACATGCTGAATGTGAGTTTTGTTTTAGTCCCTAACTTCATTTAGTCCCACAGCATCTTGTATGTTGTTGGCTGAATACCCGTTGAAATATTGGAATATATCTGAGGTGCCCTGGGTAACTCACTCTCAGCAGCCATCACCGCCCTCTCTCAGAGCCGCTCACACAGCAGTTGCCGGTGAAAATAACCTGCGAATCAATTCCACGCTCAGCAGATTCCTCTAGGTTGTGTTTTTCCAATTAAGAGGCTAGACGCAGGTGTATTGGAGAATGGGGGAGGGGTCTTAGGGGAGGTTAGTTGTTTATTTTGGCCAGTAAATGACATTTCATGCAAATTCCCTGAAGGATTGCTGATGGTGGTGTATGGCCTACTGTGCATACATTCTCACACAGAGTTTGCTCGTCACTCGTCAGTGTTTGCACTATTCTCAATTGGGCCACTGATTGACACCAGGGCCTTGTTTACACCTCACAAAGTAAACTTCAAGTTATCTTCATGACCCTGGAGGGGAATTTGGTTTGCAGCCAGGGTCAAAACACATTACTTCAATACATAACATAAATACAATGAAAACAGAAGTTGCAATGATCATCCTGTCATCACATCGTTTCCAAATTCTGCTGCATCAGCACCACCACCAGAGCAAAGAGGTCGCACATTACCACACATCAAACCACATCAGGCTCACGTTCATCAACTTGTTCATCAGATAAATAATCAAGATTCAAGCCCCTTTAACTCAGCTTTGATGGCAGTGATCAGAAGCATGAACATCACGCCATCTATCTGTCTTTGGTTATGTTGACACAACAGCTGTATTCAAATGTGTGTGCGTGGCTGTGTGCATGTCCGGCTCATCCCCGCTGTTTCCTGATATCCCCTCTGTTAACACTGAGCTTTGTGTTAGTATGTGTGTGATGACCTGCAGCTCATTATATCCTCCGCTGAACCTCCTTTTCATGCTTCCCTCTCCTAATCTAATGGGAATTTCCGTCTGTCTATCTGCCTGCAGCAGCCTTCCATATCAGGGTTCCACAAAATGAGTTTTTGACGGCCATTGCCAATATTTTGTTAACTTTATGCCAAAAACTTCCCAAAATGACTATTATGCAAAGTTTTTCCCTAAATTCTCTTCTTGATTGTGTAGAAATTTTGACAATAATTGTATTAATTTACTTGTCTTACTGAGGATTTAACTCGATGGAAATAAATTTTCCTTTGAATTTGGCTTTTATTTGCCAGTTGGAAAACAATATGCATCAGTTTTTGCTTCCTAAAATGTTGAATGACAATAGTGAAATTTTTTTCTGAAAATAACGTACGAAGGAGTTAAATATATGCCATGCAGCAAACATATGCAACATATTTTTTTCCTGGAAGCAAGACATTTAAAGTTAATTTTCAACAATTCTTGTAACTTAATTGACAATTTAATTGACAACACTTTTACTTTGGAGATTTGCGTTCAACAAAATCTAGAACTAATAATAATTGATTTAAGATTCCCTCTTTGTCTTTTCTGGAAATATTGAATGAGTCATTTACACAAAGGAAAATTAGCATTTTTGGTGCTCATTATTTTTGGCAAATCTGTGACTGTGACAGTAGCTACTAATATGTTGTAAATTATATGAAAATAATGTAATACCTGATGCTAACCACTAGAGGGTAATATAAAGTTCCTTATTTTTAAGTTCTGTAATCAATCATAAAAATGAGCTGGTATCTCAGAAGATGCTTTATTGTTTTTGTTTTGGAACACAGCGCTGTGTAACAGATTTGGCTTGACACGTAAGAGCACGTTACAGCAGGCTTTGAAAACCACCTCGCCAAATAATAAGATGCTTGTGTACTGACGCAAGTCCTGTGGAGTCAGTGCAACTTCAGCTATTAATCTCAGCCACGTATTCCACCTTCAGAGAGCAGGCACAACAGGCCCGAGCTTGTACTTCAAATAACCGAGGTCATAATTTAATTTCACACCTGCTCCGTTTTCACAGGATACAGATGAGCTGTTTCTAAGGTGAAATGGGATCTAAATGGCTGCAGCACCTGCTGCCCCATCTCGTCTCAACTCGTTCTGAATCAACTCGTCTATTCAGCTATTCAGATTGAGATGGGTGGATCCCTACAGGGACGGGGTCAGTGTCTCAGCTGACTGAAATTAATGGGCTGATTTTGGTCTTTTAAAACTGAATATTGTCTCATATTGTCTTTACGGTCTAGGTTTCAGTCAGTACCATTACATGGGTTGAATACTGTCAATATTTCTCCTTAACTGCACTTAAGGGCAAATATGCTGCTAAAATGTGAAGTGTGAGGCAAGTCTGCCTATTTAGGAAATGCTCAGTGACGGATTGTACTCAGATAAAGATGGATAAAGACGTCTGAAAAAATAAATGAGCAGTCTCATAATCTAGGTCTGTTAAGTGAGGTAAGCAAACTTCAGTTTAAGCCCATTTCAGCCGCTATAAGTTCTATACACAAGCCAATTTATTGCTTTAATCCTAGAATAATCAAAGTTTTCAAATGGATGTAAATAACTGATTTATTTTCATTCCATTCAGCCAATCAGACATTCATCCATTCCTCAGGTTCACACACATGTTCCCCATTGTCAGTTGCTCATCACCTGGTTCTCCAAGTCTTGTTGAGATTGTTGTCTTTTCCTTAGCATTGTTGTTGTCTCTTGAATTCTCTGCTGTGTTACTTTTTGTTACCAAGGTTCTTGTATATGTTCTTTTTTCTGAATTTGCCAGATTCTTGTTATATCATGGCGGGAAGCTGAATATCACGTCTACTGTGGCATGATGTTTATCCAGTCAATACTATATATTGTAGTATAAAAATTAGGGTTCATAACATCAATGCTCCATTTAATGATATAACTTTGATCTGATGTTTGGGGTAACACGCTGTAACTGCAGCAGTCCACGTGTCTACCTTTGGCATTCCTACAGAAAGCCAAAGGTGTGATGTCAAATGATGTCGTGACCCATCACTGGGCTCTGCTGCAGATATCACACTGTGCTGTCATTCATCTATCAAAGTGTCTGACAGATTACATTACTCTTCACCCTGATCTACTTTTTAGCTTCAAAACCTGCACACGTCCTGACCCAAGCAGACAGCAGAAATTAGGCAGATTAAAATGCCCACCCCTCCGTATTGTATCGGTGGGAACATCACTTTTCCAACAAACAGCAACACCAAGATCTTGTTCTTTTTTGCTGGTTTTGCAGGAATATGGCCCAAGTTGTAAGTTTGTCTTTCTCTTTTGGAACAGTAATGATCATTCAAAGGACATCAGAGTGTGGCTGGTTAAGTAATTTCAGTTGTGTCAAAATTGAAAATGAACCCATAACTTTTCCAGGCAGGGAAATAATCCCATATTTTGAAAGGTAATAGGATCAGGGGTTGATTTCTACCCAGTCAGTGTTCAAATCACTAATTGCTTTTTGTCAGGAGAGATCAAAGGAGTGGTGCAAACAGATGTTGGGGTATTTGCATTATTTGGTTTGGTTATGTAAGGAGTCACAAAAGAGTTGAGGAGCCTCTACACTCAGGGCTGTGTTGTGTGAAACATTGTGCTCCTGTGCCACGGTGCATCAAATTTACACAAGTATGCTTGACTCTATGTTCTTTATATACAAGTGTGGTTACTTTAGTAAAGGTCTGTGGACTTCCAGTTTTTACAACCCCAGACAGGGTTTAGTCCTAAGAGTAGGTCAACTACATATTTGGGAAGTGATTGACCGTGGAGATAGTTATATGCAGTGGGGCAGACATCGGTGTATGTTAAATTAAATATCATAGAGAGGTAGGACAAGATAATAATGCCAAATACATGACAAATTTGGCCTCTGAGCGACACTCCGGACAAGCTAGATGGTAAATATTAATCCGACCTCTGAGCTGACAAACATTTGTTCTGCCGGCACCATTTAAACACGGCGGATCATCGGGTCTCTAAGCTAAATGTGACAGCTTCTGCCACTCGCCCCTGAACAAAGCTCAAACTGTTCCGGGGCACATCTGTAGAATTCATTAAATGGCCGATATGATTTTGGTGCGACTTCCAGTGCCTCCTGTCTGAGTAATTCAGCCTTAGTCTAAAATAATGTGTGTGTGATCATTGTAGAATTATAATTAATCCCTGGTTCCCAGCTCCTAAAACTATTAAATTGAGATTATTGCAGACAGATTCAAAATCCTGTTGATTTTACCTATATTATTTTAAAATCATTAAGGCAGCAACAACTTTGTGAAGTCCTTGCACCTACTTGGAAAAAATATAAAAATATAATGTGTGTATATATGTGTGTGTGATGTGTGTGTGTGTGTGTTTACGTGTTTGAGGAAGAGCGACAGAGTCTGTGCAAAACTCGGACAGCAAGGCCAAAGTTGTAAATCTGCAATTTCCAATCCGTGCATATAGAAAGTCAGCCATTACGGTAGAGCCAGATGTGATTGATGCCCTCACCTTTGGGGGGAGGGAGTGACAGAGCAAGACACACTCAGCATGAACTAGCAGGCAGACAGATTGCCCATCTGTACGGCTCTCAATCTCCATCCCCCTCTGCAAAGAGGCTTCCCGTACAGGATAGCATCCAACACGGATCGGCAGACCTCCTGACCTTCGAGAAACTTTCAGAGCGCTACCTGAACACGAGAGGCCTCTGCATTTATGGCCAGGGAGGACTCTATGTTACCTTTAAGCAGGAGAGCATTTGGTCAGTCTGCTTTCATGCCAAGCCTCACAGACTTGAAATACTTTACCACAGGGCCCAACGCTGATTTTAATCCAGCTAAATAGCATTGAAAGATAGGTGATATGCCAACACATCACTCACACAAACCTTCCCAAAGTTCTTCCATCACTTATTTTGCTCAATAATGTCACTAACAGCAATTACATCCTTTGAGTCATGGTCAACTGTAGGAATGTCTTTATGCGACTCAATGTTGAGATGGATCGCTAAGTGCCATCTGTTGTTATCGAGATTGTTTGAAACTATTTTCAAAGGCCGTGCCCATCTGATAGAGGGATTTTAGCAGCGTGAACATCATTTATTGCAGCTGTTATTGACTTCAGCATTGTCACTTCAGGTCCACATGTCCAACAACATGTTCAATATGTAAACTATCAAAGTTAAAAGCCTTCTCATGCAATGACGATGTGGAGAGAGAGAAACTAATGTTCCCATCAGTGCCTCGGTCCATGATTAACCGAGCCATGAAACCTCTTAAACTCTGAGGTAACTAACAATGGGTCCATCTGTATAGTCTTTTACTTTAAATTTCAGTGAAAAGCCTAATGCTTCCAAGATACCAAATCAGGGAAAAAGTTTAAGGAACTATTGTTGTGTCCTAAAAACATATGTTTGTTATGGGTTGTCTGAGCCTTCGGAACTCTGCGTGTGTTGAAACACAGCGTGCGTGTTAAACCTGGCTTACCTACGTCTCAGCTCATTCCAAATCCTTTGAGCTTATATTGAAATACACAGGGACCATTGCTGCCCGAGGTCCTTGTCCGATCAAAATCCAGGAGCCCCCACTGGGGACCCCCAGCGTGAGTCAGGCCATTCTTCTTTTCTAAGGGCACCTCTGTCATATGTCAGGATCAGTCAGGCGTGGATTTGGACCTTGTTATAGAAAAGCTCACCTGCCTCACTCACCTCTCTTTCTTTTAGCATCTGACTGCCTGATCTCCAGGAGGGGGAAAAGTCCAATTTCTCTGATATTTTACTTTGTAATGAAAGTGTCAAGGGATGTGAAAAGGGAGGAAATGCACCATAAATCCCCACCATGAGAAAAACTCTCCCCCCTTCTGTGTATGTGTGTGTGTCTGTGTGTGAAGACGGCTCTAGAGCGACTGCTCATCTTGGGAGCTGATGATTTATTCACAGCTTTCGTCTCTGCTTTCATTTTGACGTGGACAAGCTCGGCCCTAAAATGTGCAGGCTCAACAACACGGCTTCATTTACATTTTCAAAATACATTTTGCATTAGATTCATTAAATTTATGCCTCTTTTCTTGAATTCATTATGGTATTTTTTTTCCAAATATTAATGGGCTGCATTTCTGTAGCGCTTTTTTTCAAAACGCTTTACAGTGTTTGCCTCTCATTCACCGATTCATACACACATTCACACACCGACAGCCGAGGTAACCTCGCAAGGCCCACTTGCTTGTCAGGAGCAATTTAGGGTCAGGGTCTTACTCGTGGACCCTCGACGCGGAGGAGCCAGGGATCGAGCCGAATGCTTTCTTCAGAAAAATGCAAAGTGTCAAGTCAAAAATCTGGACTGACGTCAAATAGCGTTTAAAGCAATTTAAAATTATGTATAGAAAAGTGTTCAAAAGATCCTAACATGATATCAATGTAAACTTAACATATGATAGAAAGAAATCAAATAATAAACATATCTGTAAATACACACAAAGGAACTGCCTCGACAGTTGAATCATCTCAACATTGTGTAATTTAGCTTTGCTTAATCCATAACACATGTGTCAATCAATCTGTAGACACAGGTTCAGCTCCGTTCTGTTCCATAATCGCAGTCAGAACAGACGGACACATTCCAACTCAGCAGACAACCAATTGGTCAATTTCAATTACGGCTTTCCTGCCTTATCAGCCTTTAAGGATGGAGACAGGAGACGTCTTCATTAGCAGATGGGACACGGGACGAGGTCGGAGTCTCTCCCTGGTTTCTGTTTTTCATTTGATGTGACATGTAGGTAAGAAGCCAGAGTTTAGCCAGTAAACGTGAAGATAAATAAAGTGAGAGGAAAAGTGTGAGAGAAGGAAAAGGTGTGTCTGTGTGTGTGTGAGCTCCACAAATCAATAACTAATCCTGAGCTTAATCTGGGGCAGCTGTTGAGCATTGGCAGTGGCTTTCCTTTTAACCACTCTCTCCACTCACCCTGCTGTCTGGTGTTTCCTCAACGCGTGAACACAATGGTTTCTGTCTCCAGAAAATGATCGTGTGATTCAGAAAGTACATCTGCAGCCAGATTCATGACCGCGCAGGGGACGGATGTCATGGAATTTTAAAATTTTTCAGATATTTGGTCCCGATTTTTTATGTTTATTACTTTTTTTAAACTTTTTTTCTAAAAACTTATTTTCATCTCATGACACCAGGTTGGAGAACAACCACATACATAATTCCATGAGGAATGCAACTGTTGCAGGAGCTGGTGATGTCCACCGCTGGCATTCCCAAACACATCAAAACGCTAACATTTAGAGTGCAGTGGTACCATTGCTGCGTTAGCTATGTTGGGAAAAATTAAGGATTAACAGAGAAAAAGTTTGAAACATGAGGAAACTAAGCAGGAATTGTGAGATGTGAGGGGGACTCAACCAGTCAGTTTATCCACACTTTTTAATAACGTCATGAGAGAGCTGCCGCAAACATTCACGCAGCTTTTTTAATTTTTATTTTAACCACTACAGCTGTGCTTGCACTTATCTGATCTGATCTTCCTCCCTGTCTCCCGGCCTGATCAAACTGCTTTCAGTCTGCATGATAAAGTTTCCTTCTGCTTCTCTCAGCTGTTTAAATCAGCCACTGTTCCTCTCATGCTGCAATGATAAATCACTTCTTCCTCTACATACATCGATCCTCTCACATTTTGGGGACCATACATAAGGAACAAAACCACAAACAGTCAATTTAGAGAGACGATGGCAACGCTTTTCTGTCATCCGGCACAAAGTGTGTTGCCTTAGTAAATAAAAAAAAATATGGAGAGCAGACATTGGACTCATTTGTGCTTAAAAATGCTTTGTGAATGTAATCTTTAGTAATTGCACATTTTAGTTAATAAGAAAAAATTCGTTTGCCAGTTTTTTTCCAATGTATTTTTTTAGTTCAGTATGTTTTTGTTGCCACATTAAACTGCTTTCACTGTTTAAGACCGTGGTGCTATTGTGCTCGACACATTTATGAACTCTCAACATGTCCTATAAGATTATATATCATTAGTTGTAAAATGTAACCAGGTACCTACTTATACTCTCCATGTGACAATACAGCAAGGCAATCTGATAAAACGGTGTAATATAGTGTAATATAATCAAATGTAATCTTCAACAATGTTGCTCAGTGCAGCCAAACGGAATTCTGAAACAAACACAGAAGACACAGATGTCACTGTGACACTTACTTAGCATGGAGCTGTGCAGTTACCATGAAAAATAAAAAATAAAATTACAGCCAAAATGTTTTTCATTCAGCCACTGACCCACCCCCCAACACACACACACACACACACACACACGCTTCTATCACTTTTTTAATATCTTTGAGCCGCTCACTGTCTCCATAGATCCAATCCCATGTCAACGCTCCAGTGCTCAGACTCATCGCTCTGCTTGGTGGCCACTCGTGCTCCCTCTCCTCCATCAGCCTGCTGCTTACTGTTCTCGCCGAGGTATAACTCACACACCGTGATATCAAACCTATTATCGATTAGAAGGGCCGCTGAGGAGAAATAGACTTCTTCAAACACAGACGAAGATGGAGCTGTTTTATGTGAATTTGTTTGAGAGACTCTGCGGTGTAGCCGCTCCACGTGATGTTGCTGAGAGAGTGTTAAAGGGACGCAGATCTCAAAGAAAATGGATTTTACACAGCGTTACCTCTATTTACTTGTACTCGTTTTCATTTGATAGAATTTTACTGATAAAAGTTTTAGAAACTGTATGTTTGGTTTCATGTATTTTGTATTTGGGGTGTTCCTTGTGTATGACCATAAAAATATGGAAGGTGAGAGTTTTGCATCACTGACTTCGATTTGCGGTGGGTTTAGTAAATAAGTTAAACGCTAATATATTATTTATAATACTCACCGATTGCCTATTTTGAGTTCAAAGTGATGCAACCTTGTACAGCCTCCGAGGGAACTGACTTATCGTTTTGTGGATGACGTTATAGCATCAAGTTCAAGCTTGCGTGTTGTTAATAGAAAAATTCCAACCATTCTTCTTTCACCTTAAAGGGCCCCTCGGTCAAGCCATTAGCCAAGCCAAGTGATACTGGGCTATACAAATAATCTTGACGTGGTTAGTGTGTGTGTGTTTGTGTGTGTCTATTTCAAGAATTGACACAAAAACTATATACACGTTAGCCTTTAGAGAAGGAAAGCTGAAGCTGATTTTTTATTTTAATGCCCACCTACACCCTGTTTTTTTGTTGTCTATGTTTGTGTACCATAAGTAATCTGTGGTGTATTTATAAGGATAAAGAGCTTTAGACCTAAGTGATGCATGGACAAATCAAAGAACAGAAACTCGTGTAAAATGTGTCAATGAATGTGTGCCAAATAATTATAAACCATAATGAAACATTTGGTAAATCTATACAACACACCTGCATGCATGCTTTCAACTCAAACTCATTAGAACACGTTCATACACACTGAGCAGTGTGCTGGGTCCAAAGCAGCAGGAGTAGGAGGGATGTTTGATTCCCCTACCCGGAGGTGCCGATCCTGGGTGGTACGAAACAGCAGCCTGCTGCAGCCCAGCGTGGTGGTCGCAGCAGGAGAAGGTCACTCCCACTGCCTCCAGATTAAGCTGAGTGACAGAAATCGCGACGTTCACTGGGGATTCTCTCATCTCACACATACACACACGCGCGCACACACATGAAACAGCTGGATAGATATACTAACCCACTAGGCTGCCTGCTTTCCATAAGAACAAAGTATACAAATCACATGCAGCCCCTGTAAAGTCTCTGGTTCTCCAACGTCTAACTCATAGATTAGAAAACTCATAGATTTTGTTAACATAATAGAAATATGTGTTTGTTTTTCCCTTTTGGGTATTTTTACGTAGCCAGTCAAATGCAAAAATCCAGCATTCTACCGCACAAAATGCCAAAAACTGGAAGATTTTAAACATACTTTTGTATTAAAATGTGTGTAATATTTTGGTCTAACTTTAATAGGAAAATGATAGTAAAAATAAATAAATAAAGTGAAAACAAACTCTTGCAGAAATGTGTTTTGTAATTTATCATATCATTAGGAAGGTGTGTTCCGTAAGTTTGTCAAATGGTGTGTGAGGAGGGAACATGTTTTTAAATGTCTGTCAGGAGGGCTTTCCATAAACTTATTGCATCAGTAAGCCTACTGTGAGGCCATTGAGGATAATCCAACATGATAGCAAGTCCAATATTACTGAACATTTTCCCGAGTTTTATTTTATTTCCAAGGCATAAAAAGCGAAAGTGTAAAAACTGAAAATTGAAAATAAAAATATGAAAAGCACACCACCTTCTTTGTCAGAGAGGTCATATTCATATTTTCTGATTTGGCAATAGCAATGCAACGCAATCAATGTTAGCCCTGTTACCTCACAGTAAGAAGATGCTGAGTTCGCGTGACCCCTCCAGCTGCATAAGGAAACACTTCCTACTGTCCAAGATGATGGAGATGAGCATGCATGAACTCACACACAAACACATTCAGACCACTTGGGGTGGACCTAATAAAGGGAGATGATTTCAGGGGTGAGTGGATTTCCTCCAGTCACACATTCATAGGAAAACACACCCACACACCCTTACAGCCACTTGCGGCATGAAGCATCTGGTGTCAGCAATAAAACAGGTGGTGGAGTGTGACAACAACCACCTGGTACTCTTTAAGTATCCTTTTATAGATGGAACGAATGACATAATATGTGTGTGTGGGTGTGTGTGTGGGTGTGTGTGTGGGTGTGTGTGGGTGTGTTTGTGTGTGTGACACTGATCTCATTATTGATCTCACCCTGTGGAGGATCTTTATTAAAACACCTGTTGGTTTTTCACACCTGTTCATCACTGACGACAGTGACCAAAGCTGCTGGAGCAAAATTGCAGCATGCAAACAGATTTTCTGTGTGTGCGTGTGTGTGTGTGTGTATATGTGTGTGTGTGTGTTTCACTGTGGTTCATCAAAACCTTTTTTGGGGGTTGAAAGCAGATTTAGATTTTAATACAGCGTCTGTGTTATACAGTATCCAAGAGCGTCCTTGTAGTGCCAACCCACACTGAGGTCTGGCAGCCAGACCGTCTAAAGTTACTGTATCAAGTCAATGATGTATAATGGAAGACCTCTGCCACATGCTTATCACTCATCCTCAACCGTTTCAAATTATATTTCGGCACGCTAATGTAATCCTATGTCAGCATACTACAGTGACTCACACACCCAAGGGTGCTGCTGAGTGCCAGGACAAATGGGTGGATGTTTGGATTGCTGGAGAAGCCAGATGGGGCTGTGTGGAGAGGAGCCACTCAGCCTGGTTCTGATCATAATACACAAGCACAGACCAAAACAAAACAAAGCACGTTCATGCTGCCATACAGGGGACAGCACACACAAACACACACACACACACGGACCCATGGAGCAATTTTAGTGAGACTTCAATGCACAGGTTTGAATAAATAATCTTCTGCTTATCTTGCAATATCAAATAGTTAAAAAAAGGAAAATAAAGTAATGGTTTGAACAAATTAAATTAATTATCTATTACTGGTTGACACACTCATCATCATCATCACGATCATACCATACGAGTATTGGGATGATAATCACAGCTTAGCATAGTGCAAATAGACAAAAGATTCCCGTCGATGCAACATATGGCCTCATGTTACACAGAAACCTTCTTCAGAAAGAAGAGCCACTGAGCTCCGAGGTCTAAGGATCACAAACAGTACATATACACACACACACACACACACACACACACACACACACCTGAGTCTCATAAACAGTGCACCAACCTTCAAACTGTTAGATGTGTCATTGAAGAAAGTAAAATTTTATCACGTGAACAAGAACACACGCACAGACAAACCAATAACCAGTGGGATACCAGTGAAGATAAAAACTGTACCATAAATGTACACACACATTTTTCATACTTTCATAGTTCCGCCTCAAAGAGAGAGGAGTGGTGGAGGATGTTGTGTGTGTGTGTTTGTGTGTTCATATGTGCACAAACACATCTGTCACAGTTGGCATCAGATGACAGTGAACGGTCCAACCTCATCTGAATTCTACTGGGAGAAAAACTGAGACACAGGAACACAAACACAAGTGCACCCACGCACACGCACACACACTTGACACACACACTTGACACACTTTATGTAGACTTTATTAAAAATATATCTAAAATCCAAGTCTGCATTTGAAGACATCATCTGATTTCAAATGAATTTTCCTTTATCTCTTTTCAGCTGTGCGTTTTTCTACATACAGCATGGGTTTGACTTTATGATTGCTCAGTCATAAGTTTAGGCATCTTGACTGACAGGAGGGTTTTTATATTTTCAGCCTACATCCACGTTGGTACCAATTTATCCAATTTGTACGAGGTGGAGGCCTTGGCAGCTTCAGTTGGACTGATTGGACTCATATAAATCCTTCTCTGCTGAGTCTCCAAACAAACCTGAAGTATCTTCTATAACAATAAGCTGTCAAGTCATGCATGAAAGTAATGAGTCGCCACCTCAGCCAAGGAGGATTTGTGTTTGGTTGAGTCCATCTGTCTGTTAGCATAATATGTCAGAAAGGATCAATGATGTTAATCAAACTGGGTGGACAAGTTGGACATGATCCATCTTACATTTTGGCACTGGTTGACCTGCTGGTGGCGCTGCAATAACCACTTTTATTAAGCATGAGATGATGGTGATTAGGTTTCCTATGAAACTGGATACAATTTCTCACAGGACGGCAGACATATTGGATGGATGTGATGGTTATGTAACTGCAATGCTTTTGAGTTACGGTGCATAAGCAGCAACACAGACATGCAGCATTCCAGTGGACTTTGCATTGTTTAGCCTCGAATCACATGTATATTTGGTCCAGTTATTCCATCTGCTGAGACTCCAGGAATCCAGTAATCATTCACAATCATCCAGAAGTCATAATTACGGGTCTGTTAACCTTTCCTTGCAATTTATGTTGCAGAAGTCGAGATCGGTACGTGGAATGTAACCGTAAAAACCTGATGTATGATCACTGACTAATTAATTTACTACTGCTGCAGTGGTTTAGTGCAGTTTGGTGTTTCACTAGAGATATTCACAAGCACCAGCAGTATTGACTTTCTCCATTGTAGCCCACAGGGAAATATGTGCGGTGTATGACAAGAATGTCGCAAATCAAAGGCCGCCGATCCCTGGCAGGCCAATTACCGCGAGCATTGTCTGACCTTGAGAGTTCAAAATTAAACATGAAGTGAATCAGAATACAAGTCTGTGCTGATGTCTTCAGTCCCCGGTTTCAAAAAGAAAGCATGAACATATGTTTTATAGAACAGCATCAAACAACATCTCACAATTCTTTATTATTTTCCTCATCTGCATATGTTTTTTTCATCTATATGAGGCTGTTTTTCCTTAATCTTGCCCCACACAACAGCACCACAACATTATTATGTTGATTTGTTTGGGAGCGTCTCCAAGTGACAACCGGCTGTAATTACCCGCTACTACCATTAGATGTCAGTCATGAGAGGACAAAAATGCAAAACTAAGGATTATCACTTTAAAATCGTGTCACAATCACTGACTGAAGACAGCATGAAGATGAAGAATCATTTTTTCATGTGCTTTCCGTAAAACCGCCATTGGATTTTTTTTCAAGGCATTAAGATTGATGTCACCATAAAAAGACAAATAAATTCTTATTTTCACTATTAAAAACGTGGTTCCACAGGGTTTTGGTGGGTTTATTCTCCAATACGTCCTTGGTAGGCACGGTTAGGCTGGTAACGTTGGATGAGGTTATTATGGTGCAGTCACGGCACAGTGCTTTCTATCAGAGCCACAGTTAGTGCATTATTAGATAGAGATGACAACAATGTGTGTATGTGTGGGTGTGAAAGAGAAAGAGAGAGAGAGAGAAAGAAAAAAATGCGAGAATCAAAGTGACAAGGGAAATTTTCCGCTTGAGCTGTCACCTATTTGTTTATCAAAGTGTCTGTAATCAAACTGCCTCCACAGGAAAATGAAGCTGGCAGCCCCTCTACCTTCCTAATCACATGAACCTATTTGTCCGATTGGCAGTCCGATAGGTATCTGAGGAGCACCGACATGCTCCAAATGTTTTTCCACCAGGTTTTCTCTGTCAGATTTGGAGTCTTTGCTGCCACCCACCACCCCTCGCTTGTTGAAAGACATCCCTTGACCTGCTGTCACTGGGTCCCTGTAAATGTCAGCATTGCCCCTTTGGGTCGGGCTCCATGGGAAAGACATGACAGATGTAACGATTTTCTCTTTTTTCAGGCGTCACCCAATAAAAAGGGAAGATTTGGCCTCACCTGTGTCGTCTGACATTTCTCACTGGTGTCCTTACAAGGCATCCTGTCTCACTGAAACTTCAACATTTAAAACGTAGACCTTAAAGTAGCCTATAATATATTCGTTCAAATGCTGACCTGACATTCTGGGGAAAATTATGCTGGCAGACTTGTGCCACATGACAACTATGCGTCTCACAGTTCCTTATTAGTTTCTCCTTATTTTGTTTTTTTCTGTTTAGATGACTATAACCTCTACACACCGCCAACATCACAACTGTACCAAAGATTGAGGATGCTGACTTTCACGCATGTTATCCTTGTTAACTGGTTTGATGTGTGAATAACTAACTCTTTAACAACTGTTTTTTGCATTGAATTATTGGAGTGGTTGTTTGCCAACCTGCTATGACATTTTCAGAACCTTTTATCAGAAGAAAAGTGCTATCAAGATAACTTTTTGAGGGAAAATGTAAATCAGCTGCTATTGCAATTTGCAGCCAGATGATGTGGGAGTTGAATACACGGCATCGGAAGATAACTTTCTAAACATCAATCCAGTTGGCAGTGATCCAGATGCAGTGGTAGGTAATATTTTTCTTTGACAGCTCTTATACCATACATATTATCTGCTACCATATAGCGATAATCTAGTGTGAACACCAGCATTCTGAATGGTTGTCTATGGCCAAATATTAATGAGTACAAATTGTACTAACTTTAATTTATAGTGTGATCTGGGTCTGATGCAAATTGCATTCCTTTGCCAACAACCCACATCTCCAAAATATTTCATAAAAATCCATCCATAAACTTTTGAGTTACCTTTATAACACACAAGACCACATAGAAACCAAGGCAAAAAGATAACCTCTTTGACAGAGATAAGCCATCTCTCAATCCCAGAGTCACCAATGCTGCTGTAGCCATGGATCCCCAGAGCTGTCTGTTCTTCTCTACCTGACTGGTCAGCTTGTGTAAA
Source organism: Brotula barbata (assembly GCA_900303265.1). Taxonomy (NCBI): domain Eukaryota; kingdom Metazoa; phylum Chordata; class Actinopteri; order Ophidiiformes; family Ophidiidae; genus Brotula; species Brotula barbata. Next base: position 68,286 of record OMNV01002212.1, read on the forward strand.
ATCATTCGTTGTTAAATTCCATTTCTGGAAAGTTTAATCTTTTTCATTTAACCATAAGATTTTAAAGCAGTTCATAAGATTCCATGGGATTCCCTGTAAGAAGGTGTTGCCAGCTGGCATTGCAGTCTGTGCGAGCATAAAATGTGGTACAGCAAAAATAAGTCTTAAATCATCTCCAACAAGTGTATTTACATGAACTAATCATAAAAACTGCAACAATAGCAACATTGATCAAATAGCCCTCTGGCTGTACAAACATCCAGAAAGAATTCAGACATGGCATTTCAACAGGTTGCCAGAGGCTACAGAGAAGAGAAGCAGTGTAAACCTGCTGTTGATGCTTGGAAAATTGGTGTTGCATTGGATTTTGATTGGCTTGTTTTTTGCATGACTTTGGAACGGGACCAGAAATTATTCAGATCCCTCCCATATTCACGCATTTGCTTGCATCTTAAATTGGTTTAAATTTAATTTTTCCCCCTCAAGGCAGCAAGGCGGCTGAGTGGTTAGTGGCCCTGTTGCCTCGCAGCACGAAGGCTGTGGGTGTGAGTCCCAGGGTCGACCTTTCTTCTAAAGTTAGGCAAATTACTCCTGCCAATGCCCATGACCAAGGCAGTAGGCGGAAGATCAGGAATTGGTCTCCAGACACTGGTGTGTGTGTTTGCATGTGTGTGTGAGTGCTGCTCACCACCCTCATAGTTGGGGTGGGTTAAATGCAGAGAAATAAATAAAGTATCAATAAAGTATCTTTCTTCTTCTTCTCCTTCTTCGTAAATCTTCAAATTAGAGTGAGATGGTATTGCCGATGTATTAAAAGATGAAATTTAGCTCAGTTGAATCCTGTTCCCGGTGATCATTCTTGGGATGTTTCTGCCCCATTGGTTGGGGTCCACGTGTGCTAAATTCAGCTGGTTGGACAGATTTAAAAAGGCAGTGCCCTGTCTATATAATGTCCCACAGTGGACAGTGCTTTGTGCCTTGTGGTGAAGTTGTACCCATTTTGGCATCAGCTCAGGTCTCGTTTGTCGTTGGGTGTGATAGAGCAATGAAGGCAATAGTTCCAAGAGGAACTATGATATCAGTGTGGAGTAAACCCTCTACAGAATGGAAAACACCAGCAGAACAACACTAACGTGCTACTGAGAAAGTGGATCCAGCAGGTCTTTTCCCCAGTTTCTGGCAGGTTTGGGAGCAACAAAATCCAATTTTGAAACAGCCTCAATCTTTTATGTGATTTCCGACAGAAGTAGAGACAGTTAAGCCAAAACATTCAGTATTTCACTACGTTCTTTCCTCTCCTTTCTCACTCATGCAAACAGAGTAAGCAGGAAACTGAAAGGAGGCAGACACAGTAATCCCTCCTCCATCTCCCTGTCATGGCTTCTAATCCAAGTCCCAGATGCCCCGAGCTCCTTAGCCAACTCTGTGTGTGTGTGTGTGTGTGTGTGTGTGAGTGTCTGTGGTTGGGTGAGTTGGTTAAGTCGCTACAGCTGAGCACACACACAAAGGGAGTTTATACCGAAACAAAAACGAAAACAGCTTGAATGTGAGAGCATCATGTTAAGTTGTTTGGGGATTCTTGAATGGGGATCACAGATGACAGAAGCTCCAACAATTGCTAGAAAGTGTAATGTTATTAAAATGGTGAAAGAGCAAGCTCCTCATCAAATGAAATGAGATTAAATCATTAATTATGTAGAGATTTTACGATGGCAACAATAAAACAGTTATAGGACACAATGGGAAAACAAAAGGTTAATAAACTAGATGTGTGTATCTCTCTCTCAGACAACTCAATATGATTTTGATACAATGACATACGAGTTGATACAAAAAGAAATGAACAATTCCATACTTTTTGATTTTGCACCCATTTGATTCGATGTGCCTCAGACGCCATAACATGTTCTGCTCCATCCGCAAGTCCCAAAGTGTCTCTGCACCCTAGATTTGAAGTTGCTGGGTGCATCACCGTAGGCGTCATGTTCTCTGACGTTTTGTGTGACGGGGCGAGGACAAACAATCACAAGGTGTAAACAAGCTAGAGTCACGTGAGGCGGGAACAACTATTACTATATTTAGAGTGTTTCTTAGATTTATCTTGAAGTAGTAACATTAGATTATATTTTGAGAATAAATTCAATAATAGTAATGTTACTCGGTAGTAAATATTTTAATGACAAAAACTGCATGAATCGCATTGGTAGAAATTGTATTTTGATTTGCATTTTATAGCAAACTTGTACATCAAATGCATAGGTCTACAGTAATAAAAACGTTACAGGGCTACCGTACATTTATAAAGTGCATAACCAAGTTTTATTGGACTTAATAATTGAGTTAGTTTTCTGATGCTTCTCTTGTTTGAAAAACTATTACATGAATATCTTTCACATAATACTCATTTACATATAATAAACCCTGGCATTATTACAGTGTTTCACTGTGTAACCAAGCATCAGAAATCTTATTTCCTTACACCACAAATACATTTCATTATTTGCATATCATCCATTATTCCTCCAGCAGACTTGCTCATTTTGAAAACAATCCTGTGACTGATGAGAAAATGGAGCATAGGTCTGAATGTGTTGCTGGATGCAGGCTGTTTGAATGAGGTCCCTGATCAACATTTTATTAGTGCAGATAAATATTTAGCCTATCGTCAGACATACAAGAGGCTGCAGCTGTTTGGGATTTTATAATTTACGATCACTGGTGTCATTAGCATTTAATATCAACACGCTGTGCTCGTTATTCATCTCAGGCTTCACCCCGGGCCACGTGGTTTACAAAAGGCAGTGAATGCACCAGTCAAAGAGCTGCAAGTAGCTGATCTGTTTTCTGTATGCAACATAAAAGACAGGCAGTACTGACATCTTGCATTAACATCCTGTCTCATTATCTGGATACTTTGCTACAAGCAAGGGGCATTTTTGCATCAGCAAGAGTCCTGGCTTTGTTTTGTATATCCTGGTGATGATGCTGTCTGCAATGCGATCGGTTTCTCCATCGAGCCGCCACATGATTAAGTCCATCCTTCCTCCTTGTTCCATCAACAATCATCACTCAGTCATTAAATAACAGATAAGATTTATGTTTGGGTTGTCTCTGTTTGCGCCTCTCGGTTTTTAATTTTGACCCATGTGCCGTCCTCATGCCTAAACCAGTTCGCAAATTGGGCCTGGGCTGAGGTTAATGATTCAGCGATTCATATGTATGAGTGTCACTGAGTAATGTGGTAACTCTGGCATGGTAGTCCGCTGTGTTCAGGGCCACCCTGCATCTTCCTTTGTCAGCCGTGTGGTGATGATGGAAGTGGGTGCCTGGGACTCCCCACCAGTCAGTTTGCATTCATGGCCCTGTTATCTTATTCAGTGAATGACCTCTCAGCTATTTTAAAAAAAATCTATCTGTGTTGGACTGATCATGTGTACCATATCTTTAGCCAGTAAACCTTTGTGTGAACTTTCACTCCCTCCTGTCCAGTTCTGCATTTTGAGTCCATAGCTTATATTATAACATATAGGTAGAAATTTACAAACTATGTGACTACAGATCTGGTAGGTGAATGCAAAATACCACCAAAAATGCACCAATTTCCAAAGAAACAAAAGCAATGTCAGCGATATAGTTTAGATATAATTTCCCCTAAAATTCAATAATTTTTGTAAGAACACCAGAGTATTACCGCTGTAGAAGTTATTCTATGGAAAGTCTTAGGCAAGTCTGTGGAGGCACACTCAAGCACCAGTAAATGGTGCCTGAGTCTTATATTTAGAGTGTGGACTGCAAATGAGGCCAATTCCTACTGTGTGTCTTTGAACTCATACAGCCGCTAACTCAAACGTTTTAATAAATGACACGAGTGAAGAAGTGGAAAAACTTAGAAATGTCTGGATCTCAGCAGAGCAAACCTGATGAAATAAAGTTTGAATAAAGGAATCATTCAAGTAACACGGCCAGAATCCCTGTGGGTGCTAATAATTCCTCACATATTGCATCTGTCTCAACACCCAGAAATCTGTCCACATATTCAGCATTTTACATCACCATCTGGACTGTCTCAATTCTTTGACAAATTGAATATACTGACATATCTGATTTTGAGATTTTTAAGGTAACGAAAAATTTTCTATCAATGAGGCAAACCCAGAATACAATACAGAATACAACAAATTTTGATACAAGATGACAGTTGTTACCTTATTTCGTCATAAATGGTTACAGATACAAGTGTGTCTACTATTTTTGTTGTGTCAATGATCATCTTTTTGGTACATAAAGAGTATTTGTAGCATGCTAACTTGTTGTGTCACCTCAGGCCATTGTTTCAAAGGGGCCGGGCAAGCTGACGTTATCAGTAATGCTTGCATTAGCCAGCCTGGTAGCTCTGATATTTGGGGTAATATTTGTCTAAAGAAGCTTATTTATATTTGGATATGAACAAAATGGCGACAACTTCGATGCATAAATCATAATCAGAAGTTAAAAAGGACTAAATTTTGACTTTTGATTGGCACGGTACATTTTTGGCTAACTAGTTTTTCTTTTCTTTTCTTTTCTTTTCTTTTCTTTTCTTTTCTTTTCTTTTCTTTTCCTTTGTTCACTCTTGGAGGGAAACTTGCGATGGAAGTCTTCATTAAACTCTTAAAATGTACTGATTGATCGGCAATTGAGTGCAAATTAAGGCAAACCATTCAGACTTTGGATATGTTCAATGGGCCTGTTCAGGTTTGTTACCCATTACTGATTGTGTTTACCATGTAGAAAAGGCTTAAAAAATATCCTAGAGAAGTTATGATTAAAAAAAAAAAAATCCAAAAATCCAATTACAGTAACAAATACTTTTTAATTACTGTCATATTAAATTTCCCCTTAAATTCTCTCTCTTCTGGATGTTTTTTTGTATCATTTTATACAGATTTACCCAGAATGAGACCTGAGACAGCTTTTCATTAACTTTGGAAACTTTGGACTTTTTGCTGGAATTTAAAGTGAAACTTTATAAGATGGTACCAGAGGTTAAGTGGTTAATATCCTGGTTTAAATTAGAGCCAAAAGCAGCAGGACCTCCAAATCTGCTCCCGTCACTCTAAAACTATCTGTACGTAACGACCTCTCCCCGTATGAATCAAGAACAGAAGGCATCAACAAAAGCTGAACTCAAACATCTAAAAAGACAACCACCGAGGACACAACGAGGAAGCAGAAACATATCAAAGCAGCGAGCACGCAGAATAGCTGGCAGCTGCCCTTTCCCCGTCGACTGCAGACAGTAATTTATTCAAGTAAGAGGTTGCTAGAATTGAACATTTCACAAGCACCAACCCTGAATACATTTTCAAAAAACCTTGAGATGTCTGTCAACACGGTTACAACCCACTGCACACAGAGTACTTTCTTCATTGCTGCTGACAAATGGACCTCCGCTGCAATGTTCTCCAGGAAGATTTTATAAAAGTTCACTCTCATCTTTCACCAGGTGTGTTTTTTCATTGAATCACAGCACAAGCTGTCAAGAAAATACTTACTGTCAATTTTTTTAAATTTTTATTATATACAATAAACTCATGTATGGCCATGGGGCCTGCTCACAGGGAATAAAAATGAAGCAATCAACCTGTTTGAAAGCTCGCTGAGACAACTCTTTGCATCATCACATCGCTACCGGAGGTCTACTGTGTCTCAGAATGACATGTAGACAGCGCGCTCTCCATCAAAGTAATAATCCTTAGGTTTGTTGGTTTTCTTCCTCTGTCAGCTGAGGAGGGCAAACAATGACTCAGATGAAGGAATTCCATGTAAACTATAACTGTCTCACTGAGCTGGTGTCACTTGTTGAGATTCCCAAACAAATCGACGTGATAAGGTGAGGAGCACATCAGCCGTTGTGGGGCTGGCTCTATGGGGAACGACTTAAAGAGAAAAAAGTATTAAACCATGGAACTGTGAGTCATACTAAATTTAAATCAAATTCAATCACATTCTCCATGGCATTTTTGAACTAAAAACGATTCAAAAGGTTTTTCGTTTTTCATGTTCATCTATGTATAGAGTTGTTCATAATAGTGTGGTGCTGTTCTGACAGTCCTGAGAGAATGATGCATGCAGGCCTGTCTCCCATGACAACGTGGCGGAGGAAGTGTCTTCAAGCGAGGGCTGCAAGTCTCCCCGTGTGAACATACATGTCACAATTAAATAGTTTATGTATGTTATGGTCGGTTTCTATCTTTAGCTGGCCGTTTCTGCTCAATCGTCTGTGCGGTTATGCCGTTAGCGGTGTGATGTGGGGATTTGTTTAAGAATGATGCTGCGACAGTTGCCTTTTACATGGAATTTGAAGTGTTCTTGCTGTTATTACCCCACAATGCTTTCAAATGTCAGTAGTGATACGGGGGGAGGGGGGAACGCCAAACCAAGCCTCACTTCACTATCACTTTAAAAACATGGGTTAACGCCATGTTGCAGCAGGTGACTCAAGGTGAAAGCCATAGAACTGAGTTAAGAGCTGTGCCAATGGATGAATTAGGTGGAGAGCAGCCTTTCAGATGGAGGCGGTGCCTCCTGTTGACCTCTGGATCGAGACCTTGAGTGATGGATTGTTAATTAAATACCCTCCTCTGATTGGCTGAAGTTTGTGACATACAGTGACATATGAGTGGCTGTCTAACAGGGGGTTAAAGGTCAACCGTGTTAATGACATGACAAGAAAGAAGAAAGACAGAAAGGGACAACATGTTTACATGGTTTGATGTTGAAAAGAAGAATATTAACTTAATAAGCAACACTCTGAAAATCATGTTATACTGCAACAAATCTGACATTGAAGTGATCGACAATCTAAAATATCAGTTTTCTGAGAGAATTCCTTGATGTTTGCGGATATTGACACCAGGGCAACATGTCAGCAACACCAGAGAGCATGAAATTTGATATTGATCTCAGAGCCTCTACGACTCCTAAATTTGTGGACAGCTGAAGTCATTTGTCTATGGTCACTGCTTTGAACTGATTAATGGTCTCAGCATACTTATACAGCACAGCATATACTAACACAGCACCCTTGAGCGGTGACTGACAATGCTGGCATAGTGTCGATTAAACACATGAACACACACAAAGTTTTTAAGCTTGTGAGGTGATCAGCTTGAATATGTCAGTTGAAATGATGATTTAAAAAAAATTGTTATTGTAACAGATGAACATCATATTAATGTGAATAAGCATCAGGTCACAGCAAACCAACGAGGAAGACTCAGAAAAGTACCACAAGCAACTCTATGTCAACTTTCTAGCATCACCTTGATGAGAAGTTGAGATTCTGGGTACGCGTATGACTTTGTGTCATTAAGGAATTCCGCATTAACAAGTCCTAGAATAGAGTTTGTTTTCTATGATATTTGATTTTTTATTAACCCAGTGCTATTCAGAGGCAATTTTTGCCCTCACTGACTGTATTTGAGGGCATGCATTTTAAATGTACTTTAGGGCAATTTGTGAAGTGCAACACCTTATAAATGTTCGTATGCACAATCACGTATGTTAGAGGTTATAAATGAGTATCCGTGAGCATATGTATGTGAGATATTATAAATGTTATACATGCAAATTTGCAAGTTTTTGGCTCTGTATTTTTTTTTCCATTGTAGGCCTAATACAGGGTCGAACATTCATTTGCATTGATTGCTTAAAATTATGAGTTAATTGTTCACTGGTTCATCACAGTTATACAGAGGGGATCTTTGCCCCCTTATTTGAGTTTGGAGGAGCAAAACTTTGCAGTCTGACCCCTTTATTTTGTTATTTCCAACACTGCCTGTATGTTTATAAGGCTTTGAATCAGGAATTCATAATGGAACCTTCAGATCAAAGTTGTTTAAAGAAACACTTACCAAAATGAGGAGTTTATGCAATAACTACATTTATTTAGCTTTTCTTCGATGCAGCAGTAAACCCAAACACCATGTATGTTTGTCCATGAGGCATGCAGGTGAAATAAAGTACAAATGCTTGTTTAACATTTGAGATTTGCTCAAAATTGCAACAGAAACAGATGATTGGAATGGTGAATCAGGTTGTCTGTGCGTGCCCATTTTTCTGTATCTTTCTTCTACATGCCCGACTCCCTAAATGGTTGAATTACTTTGTTTTGGCTTAACTGCAAATTAACTGCTTAATTGTCACATTTAACAGCCTACCAGCTGAAACTGGCAATGAATATGGCACCAGAGAAAGAGAAGCACTTGTTTTTTGTGATAGGAGAGGAGTTGATGGGCCAAAGTTGGACATCAATTAAAAATGTGTAAGATTTCAAACTAGCCTTTTAAAGACTTTGGATTTGTGAGACGGGATGTGTCTGTCTTAATCGGCTTTGATCAAACACTTTGGCACTCGTTTCTGAACAGACGGAAGCTCTCCATACTTCAGTATGTCTACAAACATTTTCTACTTTTCAGTCCAATTCAAGGATTATGTTGACAAAACCTGGGTTTCGTGTTCCAAGAGGTTATTTGATTTTGTTACTGTTCTGTTCTTGCTGTAAGAAGAATTGCATCCTTGTCATTTCAAAACGCAAAGACATGCACAGAAATGCATAGACATTTTAGGAATTTTAACCTCTTTAAGTCCATAAAGACCATGTCCTGTATAGCATGAGAATAAATGCATTAACGATGATTAAAGAAGAGGCAAAAGAAAATTACATAACAGCCTCTCAAGGAAAACCACATCTGCATTCGGCTGCTTAGGAGTTAGTGACCTTTTTCTTCAGCACCCTCCTGCCGGTCTGTCTGGGAACAGCAGCTGGGGCTGGACCGGAAGCTGGGGCAGCGTTGGCATTGTTGGCACGGTCACCCTTGACCTCATCAATGAAAGTTTCTATAGCCGCAAACTTCTCAGTCAGATCACCCAGGTGAGCCTTGAGAGCGTTGAACTCCTTGTAGAGGTCGTCTAAGGCCTCAGACAGTGGCTGGATCCTGGATGGAGAGACACAGAGAGAGAGAGAGAGAGAGAGAGAGAGAGAGAGAGAGACAGACAGACAGTGACGGTTAGATGATTGGTAATGGAGGGAGCAGTTTTTTTTTTTTACACTTTTCCTTCCTTCCTTCTATAAAGCAAGTACACTCCATAAACAGCATATAGACCAGTCACCTGTGGCAATGATTCACAATCCACAACACTACAAATTAAAGGCAGAAATAAGAGAATAAAGAGAGAGAGGGGATGACAGGTCGGATACCCTGCTTCCCTTATTCAGTTTTTCGAGTTTTGAAAGAAAAAAATGATTTAAATTAAATGAAAAAGTAAATATTCAGAAAGTATCAGTTATTCTCATTTGTTATAATTTTGAAATAGAAAAAAGAAAAGAAGAAGAAAATGGCATGACTGTTGCAGCGCGTGCTAACGAACATGTAGTAGCGATGACCTTGACAATGACCCCACAGAGGTTAAATACCTGGGACTCAACACCAGTCGGTTAGCCCCTTGAGTGAGAGGTGAAACGTCGTCGAGTATCTTGTGTCAAGTCCAGTTGCCCTCAATTCGCTCCCTCTTGGACAAGAGAATCCCGTTTTTGTTGAACGTGAGCATGTGTGGCCTTTTATGGCACAGCTGAGTTCACACTGGTGCCATACACAGATCATTTACTAAAAATAATGTGAATCATCAAAACAAAATGATCCTATCTTCACAGCATTAAAGCCTGGAATGCAAACATAGCTTCTGTCACTATGTTCCACAGCTGAAACGAGCTCTGAAATCATCCACAAAAAGGCTCATGAATGCACAATGATTACTACGGTGAAAATGTTGAGTTACTGTAACTTTTCCTCTTTCAAGTAGAAAATTTGAGAGTACACACTTTCTATGACGCACAAACAGAGAGGGATAAAAACAGAAAAGTACAAATGGAAAAGACAGTAAAAGAAGAAATAGAATAGCATCGTGCAGACGACAAAGGAAAAGAAAACAGATGAGAGAATGTCTTTTGAATGTGGCTCCAGTATTTATTTAACTCCTGGACCACAAACAGCCGTCCTCTAAGCCAGGCAAGCAGCAGGAAACACTTCATTTCCTTGTGGAAAACTGAAGCCAGTTCTTTTCGCGTTGGCAGTCAAATTGCAGTCTCAGCTGCTTTCTTATGAGAGCACTGGCCACACAGTACTCCTAACAATCTCATTTCTTTTATTTTTGGCCCCAAGGATAAACTAAATTCCTGTGTGGAAACTCAACACAACGACTATTTTCTCTTGGTCGTTTGGGAAATTCTCGGTGAACCTGCTGGTTTTAAACACAGTGAGGGATGAAGGCGTGTGATGTATCATTTACACTGAGGATGAAGGTTGATTTATGCCAACATTAACTCCAACTTAAACCCTTTTGTCTTATTCAGTGCACCATATCTTCTTCACACCCTGTACTCTGTCAGTGTCTCTCTTCATTCATGCATTTGTTTACGTTTAGGTTAAAACTTTGACTCCACCTTGATTAAGGCAATAAATCTATTATCATGCGTCATGTATACACCATAACCCTCAATGGGTGGCCTCGCCCGGTGCTGAAATTGCACAACAGTGCCCGGATAGTTACTTTTATTCATTCAATGAGGCAATCTAACTTTGTTTGGAAATGTTAAACTTGCACAAATACATGAAATCAACATTAAAGATCAAAATGTTTTTCAGGAGCAATAAAAGGGTTTTCATGATAAATGTTTCTATTTTTTTTGTTTTTGGTGTTTTTTAAGATCACTTTTAACTGATTGCCAAAATGTGACTGATAACTAAAATTGCACTACAATGAAGTTTTCAACAAACCGTTGAAAAGGGATGAGTACTGAGAACTGGCCCAAAATTGATATCGGTTCCTTATTGGTGAAAACCAAAATACACACCAGGTTCTCGGTAGTAATCACTGTGGTTTTTAGTGTCCCTCTTTTCTGCTTTTTCTCACCACAAAGTCTAGTACAATGTCTTTAATGACGGTAATTTTATAGGTGACAACAAGTTTATAAATACTTTAAGTGTATGTGCCAGTTGTATTCCATACCTGGCATAGTCGGGCAGGAGAGACTGGTGGTCATTCTGCAGAAGACCTTTCATCTGAGTAAGGATGTCAAACCTCCAGTTGTCCAGGACCTGAGTCAGGTTGGCCACACCTCGCATGTTCACGCGTTCAGCTGAGACAGAAAATGTCAAATTCACATTATAATGCAAGCCTGTTTCAGTTTTCCACTCCATCCACTATCACACAGCTGATGATTTTTGGAGACTGGTGGTAAACACAAGGCACAATGAAGGCGCATAATGCTGAGCAAGTCCCTGAGGTCAGAACTCATTTTAAAAAATGTAATTATTCCCCTCTAAATTAGATTCTGAAATGGTTTAAAGTTAAAGAGCTGTTGTCTCCGGAGTTGAAACAGATAATGGTTTCAGGAGATGCTCTGTTGGAGAGTTTAAATTAATAATGAAGTCTGCTCAAACTCAATGTGGAGCTTTTTCCCCTTAATTTCGTAAAGGAACAGAAGTGCAGTTTGGGAATAGTTGCTGTCTTGAAAGACTCACAAATGTTGCTCAGGTTGTTTTTCAAAAGTATTAGGATGAATCCCGTGGAAATTTGTATGAAATGATCTAGAATGAGCTTCTAAGAGAAATTAAAAATGCAATAACTTTAAAAGACAATAGTTCCTATAAATTGATTGAGAATTATTTAATCCTAAATTTAGAAATTATGAGATTTTTTTTAATTGATTTTATGTACATTCAAATATTAATCGTTACTAATTTGAAAAGGACCATTAAATTCATCTAAATCCTTAAATAACTGAACTATTTTCCTTAAGGTGGATACAATTTACATTTCATTTTCAAGGGTTTATGAGTTCATTTCTCCTTTGTAGGAGTTTTTTTTATTACACCCTCTCTCTCTTTCTCCTGACGTTGCTCTTTGTTTCTAAAGCTGTGAATAGTGTGATTGTAGTAGGATCTTTCACCTCTAACTTGATATCATTATGATGAGCCCTGAACTTGACTTTTAACCCAATGAAAACAGAAAGGGAAATCTGGGAGCTCACAGCCATCCCTGTAGTTCCACTCGTCTTTGGAAGCTGATGTTGGACGTCGCTTCTGGGCTAGCACTGTTACAGTGGCAAAAGCCAATAACAGCAGCACGCTCAGTTTGGGGGCCATAGTCGGATCAGCACCTGTGGGAGATGGTGGGTGGGTGTCAACGGAGCACATCGTTAAGAATTATTCACAACAAACTGTGGTGAGGTGTTTTTGAGGACTTACCAGTAAATTAAAGGTACCATTTGTCACTAATTAAATTAATTCATTCCTCAAATCACTGATTGTATATTTTTTGTTTTTCCATTGCTGATGAATCGTGTGTAGAGTGTGGTAGGGCGTTGAACTTACCAAGAGAAGGTGACTTCAAGTCAGTGACTTATAAAGGAAAACTTAATCACTTAATTAATATTGGTTCCTGAAATTTCAGCTCACATCAGCTAAGTTTGGGTTGAAAAGGAAGCAGGCTGGCACTTAGTACAGCTCAACACTATTACAGGTAAATGTTTCTCTGTGATACTATATATTTGTGGTTGTGGTTCTAATGTTTCCTTTTCAAAGCAACGTAGATAGCTAAGAATGTCACAGCAGATGTACTTTCAACTTTGTTTAATTGTTTGTGGTCTTTGTTTTTTACTTTTTTCATGATGAGGAATATAGACTTAGAGGACAATTAAACAGACAGTACACAATACATTTTTGCCATCACAATTTTTACATTTAAAATGATGGTGTGAGTAAAAAATCAGACACACTCCACCTCTAAAATATAGCACTGCAGATATCCCTAACTCGTTCTCATCCATATGAAATCCTTTCCTGAGTGACTGATAATGTAAATATAATCTAACTTTCTGCACGTAACAGCTCAGTAATTGTACATACCTGATTGCTTGCAGCTCCTCTTTTACAAATCTTCGCAACAGTCAGTTGCAACAGGTATGGAAAAGTTCAAAATGTATGATGAGAGAGTGAAAGGAGGAGACAAACACACCCTTTCAGCACACAAACCTGCATGCACAGGCACATAACAGTGGTTTTAACTCTCAAGTTCAAACACACACACACATAGGCTCAGTGGAACACACATGCACATAGTGGTCAATACAGCCTAAACCGACCTAGGTGCTGGAATTTAGCCTCAAACCTAAACCTCAATGTTCTGACCGCTGGGCCACCATAATGATGGAGGAATGTGTGTGTGTGTGTGTGTGAGTGTTCTTTTTTCTTCATCCACTGGATGAAGTCACATCCTGGAGCCCTCAAAATGAGATTGCTGATGGATTTGACCAGTCTCTGCTTATGCTCTGCTACTATGTGCACAGAAATATGTTAAAAGAAAGAAAGAAAGAAAGAAAGAAAGAAAGAAAGAAAGAAAGAAAGAAAGAAAGGAAGAGAAAGAAAAAAAAAATAATAATGATTGCAATAATAATAACTTCATTTGTATAGCTTTGTATACATTTATATAGGAAATGCAACTCATAAAGTGCTTTACAGCAAGGTGATTACATGCATCATGTGCTCCACATAAAACAGTTTAACTGTAATTCGATGTGTAGTCTCATTGGCTATGGCACACGTCCGTCGAAATAGCAGTTTCCGGTTTTCTCTGTTGCTAAGTAACAGTCCCGATACGCTATGTTTCTAATCATAGGAGGGTAACGGTGGTAAGCAAATCCGTAACATGCAGGAATCAAGAGTACTGATTGGCTGAATCCATACTTGAGGCGCGTTGAAATGATCAGCGGCTCCAAGACGGAGCAGAAAAAATAAAATACAAATTAAAATACGTCACATAGTGCTGTGTGAGTGTGTAAATAACAATTCGGATGGAAAGAAAAATCTGCACCAAGAGTGACGTTCCTCGGAAAAGCCCGACATTTCCATCAGCAGCATAGTGTCAAACGTGTTCGTGTTCCTTCGGGTTATTCCTATTCTACCCGCGACTCACCTACGATTTAAAGTCCACACTCCGCCTGTCTGCTGTAAACAAACATGAGCTAGCTTGGTTGCTATGACTAAAAGTCTTGACAAGACAGAGCGTTATCTCTGTTATTGATCATTTTCATAGGCGCATTCTTGAAACCATGATGAATATAAAAGACGGCGAGTACACGGCTACACTCTACAAACTGGTAAGAATTATCTTTTACTTTTATGTAGCATTAGCCGGTTAGCTCGACGTAGCTTCAAACTCAAACGGCATTAAAGCAAACCTTCTTATTAACTCCACAACGTACTCATTCTTAACTTTCTCATTAACACTGTCTTCACGAAAAGGTAAAGCTGTGATGGTAAATTCGGTAAATATAAAATAGGATAACAAAAGCACATTAACTTTATTTATGAGTGTTGATACATCATAGCTGTAGACAATATTGCTTTCATTCAGGTTGAAGTTAATTTATACTCTTCAGCTGTGAGGTAACCATCAATGGTCCCATCTGTATAAAGTTTTATTTTAAATTTTAGTGAAATGCCCAAGGATACCAAATTTATCAGGATGCGTTCTGGGAAAAATTGTGGAAGAAGATACCTAACTCATCCAGAATAAATATTAAAGCTTAAAAAAGTTAGGTTTACTCTGATGGATATTATCCATTTTCTAACCCACTGAATTCTGGTCAGGGTCACTATGGCAACAGGGCCAATAGATCAGCAGCGACCTCCTCTAGCCTTTCCTGGAGGGATCCCTAGGCGTGCCCATGCCAGCCCAGAGGATCTCTCCAGCATGTCTTGCTCTGGGGTCACCTCTTAGTTGGGCCATGCCTGGTACTCCTTTAAAGTGAGACATCTGAACGAACTCAACTGACTCCTGTCCATGTAGAGGAGCAGTGTCTCTACTTTGGGGTCCACCCAGATCACGGAGCTCCTCACCTTATGGGAAGTCAGTTCCGCCACGCCATGGAGAAACCCCATTTCAGCCGCTTGTATCAGTGATCTAACTGTTGGAGTGATTCCAGATGTTCTGAAAATGAATTTTAGGATTGTTTTATCAGAATTTTCAATGCCTTGTCTATGTGATATACTCAATTGTTTATATTTTACTGTTTTGAAAAGGCTTCTTAAAATAATCTGTAGTACTTACTACTGTTTGATTGTAAAATGAACTCAATTACCAGTGAATTTAACGTTTGAGAGGCTAAAGAAAGTCAAATGTCAGAAAACGCAATCTCAGTTTAAATTTTTTGCAATTGTCTCCTTTTTACAGATTAAAGATGGTCAGTATAAAGAAGCAATCCACATCTTAAGCAACCAACTTCAAAAACACATGAAGGTAAGTGTTTGGTCATTCATTTATTATTTACAGTAGCAACGGTAATAAAACATGCAGTTAATGCATTGTATCATATTTAAGTGTGAAACCACTCGTGATGTCCCTGAGCCTTCATCTGATCAAATTTATCACTCTGATAAATCCCTTTTCACTCACCGTGTCATATAACTCTGTGCTACTCCTAAGATCAATTGATGAGGTCACTAGGTCGAGTTTCCAGGATGTTACATCAAATAATCAGACAGGTGCATCAATCAGAGCATCCTCAAGGCTTGATGTGAGCACCAGTGTCAGAGAGTCACGTGTTCAACAGATGAACAGTTATAAATAAATAAAAATGGAAAGGATGTCATTTTATGTGTGGTGTGGTTTGCTCAAATATTAATGTTCAATTTTTTGCAAAAAGAACAAGATAATAAAAACCTTCCAGAATTAGACACTTGATAACCATTGCCACCTTAAATATATTTGTTTCCTTGTTGTTAGACAAAAGTTTTGTGAGTGAGGGTGAGTAGCAGTGTTTTCCAGCTGCGTGGGCTGGAAACATGTGGAGTAGGGCAATGGGTGGGGGGTGAAAAGAGATTCTGTGAATAAAGTCAGAATATTTTGAGAAAAGAAATCTGAATTATTTTCTAAGATATATTTTGGGAGATAATTAAAATGTTATGTGAATCAAATAGTAATATGTGGATAAAATGTTACTCTAATAAAGTCGATATTTTGAGGGAAAAAAGTCAAAATGTTCACATTCAATGTCAAGAATATAGTTGTAACTTAAATTAAAAAAATGAAAATAAATAATAATAATATTCTGGAGGCTCTGTCGAATCTGACTACTGACTATTCCTTTCCATTGTGCCTCAGTCCAGGGCGGCCCTGTCTCTATTGGGCTACTGCTACTACCATATCCAGGATTTCACCAATGCTGCAGAGTGCTATGAGCAGCTCACCCAGCTACACCCCGAGGAGGAGGAGTACAAGTTGTACTACGCGCAGTCCCTTTACAAAGCCTGTGCTTACGCTGAGGCCACCAAGGCCACGTTCATGCTGGACAACGGCAAGAGTCACACAAAGGTACAGAACACAAACAACAGGGGAACCTCACATCTGTTCACCGGCACCACTAATGTTTTCTGCATACTTCCTCAGTGCACACCTGTGTCAACAAAACGTTGTCTATGCTTTTACATGTGAGGGCACACAGTGCGAAAGGAATGAAGGCTTCAGTGACGTCATCCTAAAACAAAAATCCTCTCTGTTAGAACTTACATAAAAAATGATGAACACTGATTCATCAATAATCAAACTTGAGTCATAACTGCAGAATGAATAACTGGTAGGTGCCCTAATGAATGAGACTGCACCTCCTACTGGCATGGTGTAATAGTTCACTTTACTTCATAGACACTGCTGCTAGCTGCCAGGAACACAGATCACCGACCCCTGGACAACAGAAACCCAATGAAATTTTGAACCAGACTTGTGCCTGATCTAGATTCTCTTAGAAATGATGCCTGAATCTGACCTGATAGAGTTGTCCTAAATTGCATTCAGAGAATTAGAAATCAGAAATACTTTATTGATCTCTGAGGGGAAATTGAGTGGAATTGAGTGAAATGTCAATATATA
Source organism: Brotula barbata (assembly GCA_900303265.1). Classification (NCBI taxonomy): domain Eukaryota; kingdom Metazoa; phylum Chordata; class Actinopteri; order Ophidiiformes; family Ophidiidae; genus Brotula; species Brotula barbata. The sequence goes on from OMNV01002212.1 coordinate 85,257, forward strand.
ACACACACAAAGTTGAGCCAGTGATGGTTTCAGACACCCTGACATGGACGTATGCTGAGGAACGCCACCATTTTTTCATGGGACCTGAAAGTGTTTCCAATCCAGTTGTTATACGCTCAGAATTGCTCCACCTTGATTACACAGATTCTTTCTCACTCCAACACCAACATCTGTTACACACTTTTTATCACTAAGAGCTTGACTTAATCTTTTAGTCACAGCACATTGCCTAGAAGTGTTCAAACCAATATATGTTGGGCCATCAGTGAACTATGAATGGATTAAACCAAGTTAAGAGGTTTCTAGCTACTAATTGTGATGAATAAAATATCTCAAAGTTTTACATGTTTAAGTGCATGTATCTCATTTTAAGGCTACTTGGTTACAAGTGAAAATGATCCATCATAAAACATACTTGAGTAAGCGGTTATACATTTGAGTGGCATTTACACTTTGTGATTGTCTTCAGGTTAACAAAATTATAATCTAAGACAACACTTCAGGTCTTTAACGCTAAATAGCAATCATGTCTTACAGGAGCAAAAGCAGCTTTGTAAGAAATGAGGCTTTTCAAATCTAACTTAAATTTAATTTCAAATTTAATTCAAAAGATGAGGTTAAACATTGCAGGGCACGTTAAATGTCTCTCTCTCTCTTTGTCTTTCTTGTTCTCCTTCTGGCACAGATGGCCAAGCTGCAAGCTGCCATCAAATACGGCGAGGAAGATTACTCCGCTGCCAAGGTGACGATCTGCCACACATTAATTGATAATAAAAACAAATTATACACTTTCTGTTCAACCTCAGGGCAGTTTTGAATCAGTATAATCTGCAGTTACATCAATTTTCCACTGCAACCAAGTGTGTGTTTGTGTTTGTGTTTGTGTTTGTGTGTGTGTGTGTGTGTGTGTGTGTGTTTGTGTGTAGTCACTGGTGGACCAGCTGCCACAGGATGATCAAGACTACAACTACAACATGGGCTGTTTGCTCTATCAAAATATGGAGTACCAGGAGGCCTGCAAGAAGTTCACGTTTGCCATGCAAGTGCTTGGATACCAGCCAGGTAGTCAACCAAACACGCTTTCACACACATTATGAATTTGACTTGTCTTCCATCAGCTGACTGAGAGGCCACAGGAAGTAGTGACAGTGTGTTTTCCTTTTCCAATTGGAGAGGATGCTGAAAAGCTGCTGTATAGTGTGGTAAGCAGCAAATAAATCCAGTTTTAAGAGAGATACTGAACTAGTTCAGAGGCGTCATTGGTGGAACAAAGACGATGATCCACGCCTTTTGGATTCAAGGCTTTGTTATCAGTCAACATTTCATCACAGTTATATTCTGTGCAATCTTTAGGTTGTTTAATAGGTCAGTTAATGAGTGCGGGTTCCGACTTTTGATTAATTTGCATAGGTATTATCAAAAACTGTGACACAACTGTTTATTTTCTACAAGAGTTTGGTCCCAAATTTCAAACTTCACATTTAATGAAAGTATCAAGTAAGAAAGGCTCCAAGAGCGATATGATAATACAAGATAAATCCAATTTTCAAAACGTTCAGATTAGGATTAAGGAAAAATAACTTGATTTGAACATCTCTCTCCCTCTCTCTCTCTCTAGCATTATCGTACAACATCTCCCTGTGTTACTACAGCCTGAAGAACTACCCTCAGGCCCTCAAATATATCGCAGAGATCATCGAACGAGGCATCAGCGAACACCCAGGTAAAACACAGCTCTGTTGCAGTACAGGTGTCTTGTAATGTGACTGTAAATTGAAAAAATACTTGAATGCTTATGTGTCTACACTGGAAGAATAAATCTTCTCCTCCTTCTTTCTGCGTGTGTAACAAAGAGAGAAAGAGCACTCTGCCCAGTCAAACTTTCCACCACTTATCACCTTCCATCTTTATGGCAATGGCTGTGCTTTCATTCACACAGACACGTTCTAGCGTTGAATCTGGCAGTGTTACAGGATTCTCATTCCAGAATCAAATTGTCTGGCATTGCAGCTCTAATTTACATTCAGACAAACCGCAATACCACAATATGCAGGCACATTTACGTCAAGATAACTCAGTGTGATTGTTCAGCTAATCCAATAACAGCATAATAAAAATCAGAAAACCCTCTGTATACATTTGTGCATTACATTAAATGTTTACCGTATGAGAAGTTACCTTACCCTCCAGTTAGTGTGCAACAAACCTTAAGTCTAGGATCAATAGAACAACAGACTACAATGATTTCTGGTACAGCAGGAGACATTTACAATCTAAAGGTCTATAAACGGCTGTATATCTACCAATTCTGTCCAGAAGATAAACTTAATCAGCAAAAAGTTTCTGCATGTTGCGCCTTTGAAGTAGCCTCAACATCTTGTACACCGCCTTAATCCAAAGCCTCGTCCTTTTGGGATCATTGGATCATTGCAATATTGGTATGCCCTCTGCTTCCTCAGCAACTTGCTCCTTATCCTTCCCCGAAGACTTGAGGTAACACAACAAAAGTCACTACTGTTA